>OY757911.1:69458321-69743251 GCA_963585895.1 Sepioteuthis lessoniana | reverse complement strand
CAAAGGTAAAGACGAGACTGATGTAAGTCCCACGATTACGACAAAGGTAAAGACAAGACTGATGTAAGTCCCACGATTATGACAAAGGTAAAGACGAGACTGATGTAAGTCCCACGATTATGACAAAGGTAAAGACGTGACTGATGTAAGTCCCACGATTACGACAAAGGTAAAGACGAGACTGATGTAAGTCCCACGATTACGACAAAGGTAAAGACGAGACTGATGTAAGTCCCACGATTACGACAAAGGTAAAGACGAGACTGATGTAAGTCCCACGATTACGACAAAGGTAAAGACGAGACTGATGTAAGTCCCACGATTACGACAAAGGTAAAGACGAGACTGATGTAAGTCCCATGATTACGACAAAGGTAAAGACGAGACTGATGTAAGTCCCACGATTACGACAAAGGTAAAGACGTGACTGATGTAAGTCCCACGATTACGACAAAGGTAAAGACGAGACTGATGTAAGTCCCACGATTACGACAAAGGTAAAGACGAGACTGATGTAAGTCCCACGATTATGACAAAGGTAAAGACGAGACTGATGTAAGTCCCACGATTACGACAAAGGTAAAGACGAGACTGATGTAAGTCCCACGATTATGACAAAGGTAAAGACGAGACTGATGTAAGTCCCACGATTATGACAAAGGTAAAGACGTGACTGATGTAAGTCCCACGATTACGACAAAGGTAAAGACGAGACTGATGTAAGTCCCACGATTACGACAAAGGTAAAGACGAGACTGATGTAAGTCCCACGATTACGACAAAGGTAAAGACGAGACTGATGTAAGTCCCACGATTACGACAAAGGTAAAGACGAGACTGATGTAAGTCCCACGATTACGACAAAGGTAAAGACGAGACTGATGTAAGTCCCACGATAACGACAAAGGTAAAGACGTGACTGATGTAAGTCCCACGATTACGACAAAGGTAAAGACGAGACTGATGTAAGTCCCACGATTACGACAAAGGTAAAGACGAGACTGATGTAAGTCCCACGATTACGACAAAGGTAAAGACGAGACTGATGTAAGTCCCACGATTACGACAAAGGTAAAGACGAGACTGATGTAAGTCCCACGATTACGACAAAGGTAAAGACGAGACTGATGTAAGTCCCACGATTATGACAAAGGTAAAGACGAGACTGATGTAAGTCCCACGATTATGACAAAGGTAAAGACGAGACTGATGTAAGTCCCACTATTACGACAAAGGTAAAGACGAGACTGATGTAAGTCCCACGATTATGACAAAGGTAAAGACGAGACTGATGTAAGTCCCACGATTACGACAAAGGTAAAGACGAGACTGATGTAAGTCCCACGATTACGACAAAGGTAAAGACGAGACTGATGTAAGTCCCACGATTACGACAAAGGTAAAGACGAGACTGATGTAAGTCCCACGATTATGACAAAGGTAAAGACGAGACTGATGTAAGTCCCACGATTACGACAAAGGTAAAGACGAGACTGATGTAAGTCCCACGATTACGACAAAGGTAAAGACGAGACTGATGTAAGTCCCACGATTACGACAAAGGTAAAGACGAGACTGATGTAAGTCCAACGATTATGACAAAGGTAAAGACGAGACTGATGTAAGTCCCACGATTACGACAAAGGTAAAGACGAGACTGATGTAAGTCCCATGATTACGACAAAGGTAAAGACGAGACTGATGTAAGTCCCACGATTACGACAAAGGTAAAGACGTGACTGATGTAAGTCCCACGATTACGACAAAGATAAAGACGAGACTGATGTAAGTCCCACGATTACGACAAAGGTAAAGACGAGACTGATGTAAGTCCCACGATTACGACAAAGGTAAAGACGAGACTGATGTAAGTCCCACGATTATGACAAAGGTAAAGACGAGACTGATGTAAGTCCCACGATTATGACAAAGGTAAAGACGAGACTGATGTAAGTCCCACGATTACGACAAAGGTAAAGACGAGACTGATGTAAGTCCCACGATTACGACAAAGGTAAAGACGAGACTGATGTAAGTCCCACGATTATGACAAAGGTAAAGACGTGACTGATGTAAGTCCCACGATTACGACAAAGGTAAAGACGAGACTGATGTAAGTCCCACGATTACGACAAAGGTAAAGACGAGACTGATGTAAGTCCCACGATTACGACAAAGGTAAAGACGTGACTGATGTAAGTCCCACGATTATGACAAAGGTAAAGACGAGACTGATGTAAGTCCCACGATTATGACAAAGGTAAAGACGTGACTGATGTAAGTCCCACGATTACGACAAAGGTAAAGACGAGACTGATGTAAGTCCCACGATTACGACAAAGGTAAAGACGAGACTGATGTAAGTCCCACGATTACGACAAAGGTAAAGACGAGACTGATGTAAGTCCCACGATTACGACAAAGGTAAAGACGTGACTGATGTAAGTCCCACGATTACGACAAAGGTAAAGACGAGACTGATGTAAGTCCCACGATTACGACAAAGGTAAAGACGAGACTGATGTAAGTCCCACGATTACGACAAAGGTAAAGACGAGACTGATGTAAGTCCCACGATTACGACAAAGGTAAAGACGAGACTGATGTAAGTCCCACGATTACGACAAAGGTAAAGACGAGACTGATGTAAGTCCCACGATTATGACAAAGGTAAAGACGAGACTGATGTAAGTCCCACGATTACGACAAAGGTAAAGACGAGACTGATGTAAGTCCCACGATTATGACAAAGGTAAAGACGAGACTGATGTAAGTCCCACGATTATGACAAAGGTAAAGACGTGACTGATGTAAGTCCCACGATTATGACAAAGGTAAAGACGAGACTGATGTAAGTCCCACGATTACGACAAAGGTAAAGACGAGACTGATGTAAGTCCCACGATTACGACAAAGGTAAAGACGAGACTGATGTAAGTCCCACGATTATGACAAAGGTAAAGACGAGACTGATGTAAGTCCAACGATTATGACAAAGGTAAAGACGAGACTGATGTAAGTCCCACGATTACGACAAAGGTAAAGACGAGACTGATGTAAGTCCCATGATTACGACAAAGGTAATGACGAGACTGATGTAAGTCCCACGATTACGACAAAGGTAAAGACGTGACTGATGTAAGTCCCACGATTACGACAAAGGTAAAGACGAGACTGATGTAAGTCCCACGATTACGACAAAGGTAAAGACGAGACTGATGTAAGTCCCACGATTACGACAAAGGTAAAGACGAGACTGATGTAAGTCCCATGATTACGACAAAGGTAAAGACGAGACTGATGTAAGTCCCATGATTACGACAAAGGTAAAGACGAGACTGATGTAAGTCCCATGATTACGACAAAGGTAAAGACGAGACTGATGTAAGTCCCATGATTACGACAAAGGTAAAGACGAGACTGATGTAAGTCCCATGATTACGACAAAGGTAAAGACGAGACTGATGTAAGTCCCATGATTACGACAAAGGTAAAGACGAGACTGATGTAAGTCCCACGATTACGACAAAGGTAAAGACGAGACTGATGTAAGTCCCATGATTACGACAAAGGTAAAGACGAGACTGATGTAAGTCCCATGATTACGACAAAGGTAAAGACGAGACTGATGTAAGTCCCACGATTACGACAAAGGTAAAGACGAGACTGATGTAAGTCCCATGATTACGACAAAGGTAAAGACGAGACTGATGTAAGTCCCATGATTACGACAAAGGTAAAGACGAGACTGATGTAAGTCCCATGATTACGACAAAGGTAAAGACGAGACTGATGTAAGTCCCATGATTACGACAAAGGTAAAGACGAGACTGATGTAAGTCCCACGATTACGACAAAGGTAAAGACGAGACTGATGTAAGTCCCATGATTACGACAAAGGTAAAGACGAGACTGATGTAAGTCCCACGATTACGACAAAGGTAAAGACGTGACTGATGTAAGTCCCACGATTACGACAAAGGTAAAGACGAGACTGATGTAAGTCCCACGATTACGACAAAGGTAAAGACGAGACTGATGTAAGTCCCACGATTACGACAAAGGTAAAGACGAGACTGATGTAAGTCCCACGATTACGACAAAGGTAAAGACGTGACTGATGTAAGTCCCACGATTATGACAAAGGTAAAGACGAGACTGATGTAAGTCCCACGATTACGACAAAGGTAAAGACGAGACTGATGTAAGTCCCACGATTACGACAAAGGTAAAGACGTGACTGATGTAAGTCCCACGATTACGACAAAGGTAAAGACGAGACTGATGTAAGTCCCACGATTACGACAAAGGTAAAGACGAGACTGATGTAAGTCCCACGATTACGACAAAGGTAAAGACGAGACTGATGTAAGTCCCACGATTACGACAAAGGTAAAGACGAGACTGATGTAAGTCCCACGATTACGACAAAGGTAAAGACGAGACTGATGTAAGTCCCACGATTACGACAAAGGTAAAGACGTGACTGATGTAAGTCCCACGATTACGACAAAGGTAAAGACGAGACTGATGTAAGTCCCACGATTACGACAAAGGTAAAGACGAGACTGATGTAAGTCCCACGATTACGACAAAGGTAAAGACGAGACTGATGTAAGTCCCACGATTACGACAAAGGTAAAGACGAGACTGATGTAAGTCCCACGATTACGACAAAGGTAAAGACGAGACTGATGTAAGTCCCACGATTATGACAAAGGTAAAGACGAGACTGATGTAAGTCCCACGATTACGACAAAGGTAAAGACGAGACTGATGTAAGTCCCACGATTACGACAAAGGTAAAGACGAGACTGATGTAAGTCCCACGATTATGACAAAGGTAAAGACGAGACTGATGTAAGTCCCACGATTACGACAAAGGTAAAGACGAGACTGATGTAAGTCCCACGATTACGACAAAGGTAAAGACGAGACTGATGTAAGTCCCACGATTATGACAAAAGTAAAGACGAGACTGATGTAAGTCCCACGATTACGACAAAGGTAAAGACGTGACTGATGTAAGTCCCACGATTACGACAAAGGTAAAGACGAGACTGATGTAAGTCCCACGATTACGACAAAGGTAAAGACGTGACTGATGTAAGTCCCACGATTACGACAAAGGTAAAGACGAGACTGATGTAAGTCCCACGATTACGACAAAGGTAAAGACGAGACTGATGTAAGTCCCACGATTACGACAAAGGTAAAGACGAGACTGATGTAAGTCCCACGATTACGACAAAGGTAAAGACGTGACTGATGTAAGTCCCACGATTACGACAAAGGTAAAGACGTGACTGATGTAAGTCCCATGATTACGACAAAGGTAAAGACGTGACTGATGTAAGTCCCACGATTAAGACAAAGGTAAAGACGTGACTGATGTAAGTCCCACGATTACGACAAAGGTAAAGACGTGACTGATGTAAGTCCCACGATTAAGACAAAGGTAAAGACGAGACTGATGTAAGTCCCACGATTAAGACAAAGGTAAAGACGTGACTGATGTAAGTCCCACGATTACGACAAAGGTAAAGACGTGACTGATGTAAGTCCCATGATTACGACAAAGGTAAAGACGTGACTGATGTAAGTCCCACGATTATGACAAAGGTAAAGACGAGACTGATGTAAGTCCCATGATTACGACAAAGGTAAAGACGAGACTGATGTAAGTCCCACGATTATGACAAAGGTAAAGACGTGACTGATGTAGGTCACATGAATGTAACAAAGGTAAAGACGTGACTGATGTAAGTCCCACGATTACGACAAAGGTAAAGACGAGACTGATGTAAGTCCCACGATTACGACAAAGGTAAAGACGAGACTGATGTAAGTCCCACGATTACGACAAAGGTAAAGACGAGACTGATGTAAGTCCCATGATTACGACAAAGGTAAAGACGAGACTGATGTAAGTCCCACGATTACGACAAAGGTAAAGACGTGACTGATGTAAGTCCTACGATTAAGACAAAGGTAAAGACGTGACTGATGTAGGTCACATGAATGTAACAAAGGTAAAGACGTGACTGATGTAAGTCCCACGATTACGACAAAGGTAAAGACGAGACTGATGTAAGTCCCACGATTATGACAAAGGTAAAGACGTGACTGATGTAGGTCACATGAATGTAACAAAGGTAAAGACGTGACTGATGTAAGTCCCACGATTACGACAAAGGTAAAGACGAGACTGATGTAAGTCCCACGATTACGACAAAGGTAAAGACGAGACTGATGTAAGTCCCACGATTACGACAAAGGTAAAGACGAGACTGATGTAAGTCCCACGATTATGACAAAGGTAAAGACGAGACTGATGTAAGTCCCACTATTACGACAAAGGTAAAGACGAGACTGATGTAAGTCCCACGATTATGACAAAGGTAAAGACGAGACTGATGTAAGTCCCACGATTATGACAAAGGTAAAGACGAGACTGATGTAAGTCCCATGATTACGACAAAGGTAAAGACGAGACTGATGTAAGTCCCACGATTACGACAAAGGTAAAGACGTGACTGATGTAAGTCCCACGATTACGACAAAGGTAAAGACGAGACTGATGTAAGTCCCACGATTATGACAAAGGTAAAGACGAGACTGATGTAAGTCCCATGATTACGACAAAGGTAAAGACGAGACTGATGTAAGTCCCACGATTACGACAAAGGTAAAGACGAGACTGATGTAAGTCCCACGATTACGACAAAGGTAAAGACGAGACTGATGTAAGTCCCACGATTACGACAAAGGTAAAGACGAGACTGATGTAAGTCCAACGATTATGACAAAGGTAAAGACGAGACTGATGTAAGTCCCACGATTACGACAAAGGTAAAGACGAGACTGATGTAAGTCCCATGATTACGACAAAGGTAAAGACGAGACTGATGTAAGTCCCACGATTACGACAAAGGTAAAGACGTGACTGATGTAAGTCCCACGATTACGACAAAGGTAAAGACGAGACTGATGTAAGTCCCACGATTACGACAAAGGTAAAGACGAGACTGATGTAAGTCCCACGATTACGACAAAGGTAAAGACGAGACTGATGTAAGTCCCACGATTATGACAAAGGTAAAGACGAGACTGATGTAAGTCCCACGATTATGACAAAGGTAAAGACGAGACTGATGTAAGTCCCACGATTACGACAAAGGTAAAGACGAGACTGATGTAAGTCCCACGATTACGACAAAGGTAAAGACGAGACTGATGTAAGTCCCACGATTATGACAAAGGTAAAGACGTGACTGATGTAAGTCCCACGATTACGACAAAGGTAAAGACGAGACTGATGTAAGTCCCACGATTACGACAAAGGTAAAGACGAGACTGATGTAAGTCCCACGATTACGACAAAGGTAAAGACGAGACTGATGTAAGTCCCACGATTATGACAAAGGTAAAGACGAGACTGATGTAAGTCCCACGATTATGACAAAGGTAAAGACGTGACTGATGTAAGTCCCACGATTATGACAAAGGTAAAGACGAGACTGATGTAAGTCCCACGATTACGACAAAGGTAAAGACGAGACTGATGTAAGTCCCACGATTACGACAAAGGTAAAGACGAGACTGATGTAAGTCCCACGATTATGACAAAGGTAAAGACGAGACTGATGTAAGTCCAACGATTATGACAAAGGTAAAGACGAGACTGATGTAAGTCCCACGATTAAGACAAAGGTAAAGACGAGACTGATGTAAGTCCCATGATTACGACAAAGGTAAAGACGAGACTGATGTAAGTCCCACGATTACGACAAAGGTAAAGACGTGACTGATGTAAGTCCCACGATTACGACAAAGGTAAAGACGAGACTGATGTAAGTCCCACGATTACGACAAAGGTAAAGACGAGACTGATGTAAGTCCCACGATTACGACAAAGGTAAAGACGAGACTGATGTAAGTCCCACGATTACGACAAAGGTAAAGACGAGACTGATGTAAGTCCCATGATTACGACAAAGGTAAAGACGAGACTGATGTAAGTCCCACGATTACGACAAAGGTAAAGACGTGACTGATGTAAGTCCCACGATTACGACAAAGGTAAAGACGAGACTGATGTAAGTCCCACGATTACGACAAAGGTAAAGACGAGACTGATGTAAGTCCCACGATTACGACAAAGGTAAAGACGAGACTGATGTAAGTCCCACGATTACGACAAAGGTAAAGACGAGACTGATGTAAGTCCCACGATTACGACAAAGGTAAAGACGAGACTGATGTAAGTCCCACGATTACGACAAAGGTAAAGACGAGACTGATGTAAGTCCCACGATTACGACAAAGGTAAAGACGAGACTGATGTAAGTCCCACGATTACGACAAAGGTAAAGACGTGACTGATGTAAGTCCTACGATTAAGACAAAGGTAAAGACGTGACTGATGTAGGTCACATGAATGTAACAAAGGTAAAGACGTGACTGATGTAAGTCCCACGATTACGACAAAGGTAAAGACGAGACTGATGTAAGTCCCACGATTATGACAAAGGTAAAGACGTGACTGATGTAGGTCACATGAATGTAACAAAGGTAAAGACGTGACTGATGTAAGTCCCACGATTACGACAAAGGTAAAGACGAGACTGATGTAAGTCCCATGAATGCAACAAAGGTAAAGACGTGACTGATGTAAGTCCCACGATTACGACAAAGGTAAAGACGTGACTGATGTAAGTCCCACGATTACGACAAAGGTAAAGACGTGACTGATGTAAGTCCCACGATTATGACAAAGGTAAAGACGAGACTGATGTAAGTCCCACGATTACGACAAAGGTAAAGACGAGACTGATGTAAGTCCCACGATTACGACAAAGGTAAAGACGAGACTGATGTAAGTCCCATGATTACGACAAAGGTAAAGACGAGACTGATGTAAGTCCCATGATTACGACAAAGGTAAAGACGAGACTGATGTAAGTCCCACGATTACGACAAAGGTAAAGACGAGACTGATGTAAGTCCCATGATTACGACAAAGGTAAAGACGAGACTGATGTAAGTCCCACGATTACGACAAAGGTAAAGACGAGACTGATGTAAGTCCCATGATTACGACAAAGGTAAAGACGTGACTGATGTAAGTCCCACGATTACAACAAAGGTAAAGACGTGACTGATGTAAGTCCCACGATTATGACAAAGGTAAAGACGAGACTGATGTAAGTCCCACGATTACGACAAAGGTAAAGACGAGACTGATGTAAGTCCCACGATTACGACAAAGGTAAAGACGTGACTGATGTAAGTCCCACGATTATGACAAAGGTAAAGACGAGACTGATGTAAGTCCCACGATTACGACAAAGGTAAAGACGTGACTGATGTAAGTCCCACGATTATGACAAAGGTAAAGACGTGACTGATGTAAGTCCCACGATTACAACAAAGGTAAAGACGTGACTGATGTAAGTCCCACGATTATGACAAAGGTAAAGACGAGACTGATGTAAGTCCCACGATTACGACAAAGGTAAAGACGAGACTGATGTAAGTCCCACGATTACGACAAAGGTAAAGACGTGACTGATGTAAGTCCCACGATTATGACAAAGGTAAAGACGAGACTGATGTAAGTCCCACGATTACGACAAAGGTAAAGACGTGACTGATGTAAGTCCCACGATTATGACAAAGGTAAAGACGAGACTGATGTAAGTCCCACGATTATGACAAAGGTAAAGACGAGACTGATGTAAGTCCCACGATTACGACAAAGGTAAAGACGTGACTGATGTAAGTCCCACGATTATGACAAAGGTAAAGACGAGACTGATGTAAGTCCCACGATTACGACAAAGGTAAAGACGAGACTGATGTAAGTCCCACGATTACGACAAAGGTAAAGACGAGACTGATGTAAGTCCCACGATTACGACAAAGGTAAAGACGTGACTGATGTAAGTCCCACGATTACGACAAAGGTAAAGACGTGACTGATGTAAGTCCCACGATTATGACAAAGGTAAAGACGAGACTGATGTAAGTCCCACGATTACGACAAAGGTAAAGACGAGACTGATGTAAGTCCCACGATTACGACAAAGGTAAAGACGAGACTGATGTAAGTCCCACGATTACGACAAAGGTAAAGACGAGACTGATGTAAGTCCCACGATTACGACAAAGGTAAAGACGAGACTGATGTAAGTCCCACGATTACGACAAAGGTAAAGACGTGACTGATGTAAGTCCCACGATTATGACAAAGGTAAAGACGAGACTGATGTAAGTCCCACGATTACGACAAAGGTAAAGACGAGACTGATGTAAGTCCCACGATTATGACAAAGGTAAAGACGTGACTGATGTAAGTCCCACGATTACGACAAAGGTAAAGACGAGACTGATGTAAGTCCCACGATTACAACAAAGGTAAAGACGTGACTGATGTAAGTCCCACGATTATGACAAAGGTAAAGACGAGACTGATGTAAGTCCCACGATTACGACAAAGGTAAAGACGAGACTGATGTAAGTCCCACGATTACGACAAAGGTAAAGACGAGACTGATGTAAGTCCCATGATTACGACAAAGGTAAAGACGAGACTGATGTAAGTCCCACGATTACGACAAAGGTAAAGACGTGACTGATGTAAGTCCCACGATTACGACAAAGGTAAAGACGTGACTGATGTAAGTCCCACGATTACAACAAAGGTAAAGACGAGACTGATGTAAGTCCCATGAATGCAACAAAGGTAAAGACGTGACTGATGTAAGTCCCACGATTACGACAAAGGTAAAGACGAGACTGATGTAAGTCCCACGATTACGACAAAGGTAAAGACGAGACTGATGTAAGTCCCACGATTACGACAAAGGTAAAGACGTGACTGATGTAAGTCCCACGATTACGACAAAGGTAAAGACGAGACTGATGTAAGTCCCACGATTACGACAAAGGTAAAGACGAGACTGATGTAAGTCCCACGATTACGACAAAGGTAAAGACGTGACTGATGTAAGTCCCACGATTACGACAAAGGTAAAGACGTGACTGATGTAAGTCCCACGATTACAACAAAGGTAAAGACGTGACTGATGTAAGTCCCACGATTATGACAAAGGTAAAGACGAGACTGATGTAAGTCCCACGATTATGACAAAGGTAAAGACGAGACTGATGTAAGTCCCACGATTACGACAAAGGTAAAGACGAGACTGATGTAAGTCCCACGATTACGACAAAGGTAAAGACGTGACTGATGTAAGTCCCACGATTACGACAAAGGTAAAGACGAGACTGATGTAAGTCCCACGATTACGACAAAGGTAAAGACGAGACTGATGTAAGTCCCACGATTACGACAAAGGTAAAGACGTGACTGATGTAAGTCCCACGATTATGACAAAGGTAAAGACGTGACTGATGTAAGTCCCACGATTACGACAAAGGTCAAGACGTGACTGATGTAAGTCCCACGATTACGACAAAGGTAAAGACGAGACTGATGTAAGTCCCACGATTACGACAAAGGTAAAGACGTGACTGATGTAAGTCCCACGATTATGACAAAGGTAAAGACGAGACTGATGTAAGTCCCACGATTACGACAAAGGTAAAGACGTGACTGATGTAAGTCCCACGATTACGACAAAGGTAAAGACGTGACTGATGTAAGTCCCACGATTATGACAAAGGTAAAGACGAGACTGATGTAAGTCCAACGATTATGACAAAGGTAAAGACGTGACTGATGTAAGTCCCACGATTACGACAAAGGTAAAGACGTGACTGATGTAAGTCCCACGATTATGACAAAGGTAAAGACGAGACTGATGTAAGTCCAACGATTATGACAAAGGTAAAGACGTGACTGATGTAAGTCCCACGATTATGACAAAGGTAAAGACGAGACTGATGTAAGTCCCACGATTACGACAAAGGTAAAGACGAGACTGATGTAAGTCCCATGATTACGACAAAGGTAAAGACGAGACTGATGTAAGTCCCACGATTATGACAAAGGTAAAGACGAGACTGATGTAAGTCCCACGATTATGACAAAGGTAAAGACGAGACTGATGTAAGTCCCACGATTATGACAAAGGTAAAGACGAAACTGATGTAAGTCCCATGATTACGACAAAGGTAAAGACGAGACTGATGTAAGTCCCACGATTATGACAAAGGTAAAGACGAGACTGATGTAAGTCCCACGATTATGACAAAGGTAAAGACGAGACTGATGTAAGTCCCACGATTATGACAAAGGTAAAGACGAGACTGATGTAAGTCCCACGATTACGACAAAGGTAAAGACGAGACTGATGTAAGTCCCACGATTACGACAAAGGTAAAGACGTGACTGATGTAAGTCCCACGATTACGACAAAGGTAAAGACGAGACTGATGTAAGTCCCACGATTATGACAAAGGTAAAGACGAGACTGATGTAAGTCCCACGATTACGACAAAGGTAAAGACGTGACTGATGTAAGTCCCACGATTATGACAAAGGTAAAGACGTGACTGATGTAAGTCCCACGATTATGACAAAGGTAAAGACGAGACTGATGTAAGTCCCACGATTACGACAAAGGTAAAGACGAGACTGATGTAAGTCCCACGATTACGACAAAGGTAAAGACGAGACTGATGTAAGTCCCACGATTATGACAAAGGTAAAGACGAGACTGATGTAAGTCCCACGATTACGACAAAGGTAAAGACGAGACTGATGTAAGTCCCACGATTAAGACAAAGGTAAAGACGTGACTGATGTAAGTCCTACGATTAAGACAAAGGTAAAGACGTGACTGATGTAAGTCCCACGATTACGACAAAGGTAAAGACGAGACTGATGTAAGTCCCACGATTACGACAAAGGTAAAGATGTGACTGATGTAAGTCCCACGATTACGACAAAGGTAAAGACGTGACTGATGTAAGTCCCACGATTACGACAAAGGTAAAGACGAGACTGATGTAAGTCCCACGATTACGACAAAGGTAAAGACGTGACTGATGTAAGTCCCACGATTACGACAAAGGTAAAGACGAGACTGATGTAAGTCCCACGATTACGACAAAGGTAAAGACGTGACTGATGTAAGTCCCACGATTATGACAAAGGTAAAGACGAGACTGATGTAAGTCCCATGATTAAGACAAAGGTAAAGACGAGACTGATGTAAGTCCCACGATTACGACAAAGGTAAAGACGAGACTGATGTAAGTCCTACGATTAAGACAAAGGTAAAGACGAGACTGATGTAAGTCCCACGATTACGACAAAGGTAAAGACGAGACTGATGTAAGTCCCACGATTACGACAAAGGTAAAGACGTGACTGATGTAAGTCCCACGATTACGACAAAGGTAAAGACGAGACTGATGTAAGTCCCACGATTACGACAAAGGTAAAGACGAGACTGATGTAAGTCCCACGATTACGACAAAGGTAAAGACGAGACTGATGTAAGTCCCACGATTATGACAAAGGTAAAGACGAGACTGATGTAAGTCCCACGATTATGACAAAGGTAAAGACGAGACTGATGTAAGTCCCACGATTATGACAAAGGTAAAGACGAGACTGATGTAAGTCCCACGATTATGACAAAGGTAAAGACGAGACTGATGTAAGTCCCACGATTATGACAAAGGTAAAGACGAGACTGATGTAAGTCCCACGATTATGACAAAGGTAAAGACGAGACTGATGTAAGTCCCACGATTACGACAAAGGTAAAGACGAGACTGATGTAAGTCCCACGATTACGACAAAGGTAAAGACGAGACTGATGTAAGTCCCACGATTACGACAAAGGTAAAGACGTGACTGATGTAAGTCCTACGATTACGACAAAGGTAAAGACGTGACTGATGTAAGTCCTACGATTACGACAAAGGTAAAGACGTGACTGATGTAAGTCCTACGATTACGACAAAGGTAAAGACGAGACTGATGTAAGTCCCACGATTACGACAAAGGTAAAGACGTGACTGATGTAAGTCCTACGATTACGACAAAGGTAAAGACGTGACTGATGTAAGTCCTACGATTAAGACAAAGGTAAAGACGTGACTGATGTAAGTCCCACGATTACGACAAAGGTAAAGACGTGACTGATGTAAGTCCCACGATTATGACAAAGGTAAAGACGAGACTGATGTAAGTCCCACGATTACGACAAAGGTAAAGACGTGACTGATGTAAGTCCCACGATTACGACAAAGGTAAAGACGTGACTGATGTAAGTCCCACGATTATGACAAAGGTAAAGACGAGACTGATGTAAGTCCAACGATTATGACAAAGGTAAAGACGTGACTGATGTAAGTCCCACGATTACGACAAAGGTAAAGACGTGACTGATGTAAGTCCCACGATTATGACAAAGGTAAAGACGAGACTGATGTAAGTCCCACGATTACGACAAAGGTAAAGACGTGACTGATGTAAGTCCCACGATTATGACAAAGGTAAAGACGAGACTGATGTAAGTCCAACGATTATGACAAAGGTAAAGACGTGACTGATGTAAGTCCCACGATTATGACAAAGGTAAAGACGTGACTGATGTAAGTCCAACGATTATGACAAAGGTAAAGACGAGACTGATGTAAGTCCCACGATTACGACAAAGGTAAAGACGAGACTGATGTAAGTCCCATGATTACGACAAAGGTAAAGACGAGACTGATGTAAGTCCCACGATTATGACAAAGGTAAAGACGAGACTGATGTAAGTCCCACGATTATGACAAAGGTAAAGACGAGACTGATGTAAGTCCCACGATTATGACAAAGGTAAAGACGAAACTGATGTAAGTCCCATGATTACGACAAAGGTAAAGACGAGACTGATGTAAGTCCCACGATTATGACAAAGGTAAAGACGAGACTGATGTAAGTCCCACGATTATGACAAAGGTAAAGACGAGACTGATGTAAGTCCCACGATTATGACAAAGGTAAAGACGTGACTGATGTAAGTCCCACGATTACGACAAAGGTAAAGACGAGACTGATGTAAGTCCCACGATTACGACAAAGGTAAAGACGTGACTGATGTAAGTCCCACGATTACGACAAAGGTAAAGACGAGACTGATGTAAGTCCCACGATTATGACAAAGGTAAAGACGAGACTGATGTAAGTCCCACGATTACGACAAAGGTAAAGACGTGACTGATGTAAGTCCCACGATTATGACAAAGGTAAAGACGTGACTGATGTAAGTCCTACGATTAAGACAAAGGTAAAGACGTGACTGATGTAAGTCCAACGATTATGACAAAGGTAAAGACGTGACTGATGTAAGTCCCACGATTACGACAAAGGTAAAGACGAGACTGATGTAAGTCCCACGATTACGACAAAGGTAAAGACGAGACTGATGTAAGTCCCACGATTATGACAAAGGTAAAGACGAGACTGATGTAAGTCCCACGATTATGACAAAGGTAAAGACGAGACTGATGTAAGTCCCACGATTATGACAAAGGTAAAGACGAGACTGATGTAAGTCCCACGATTATGACAAAGGTAAAGACGAGACTGATGTAAGTCCCACGATTATGACAAAGGTAAAGACGAGACTGATGTAAGTCCCACGATTATGACAAAGGTAAAGACGAGACTGATGTAAGTCCCACGATTACGACAAAGGTAAAGACGAGACTGATGTAAGTCCCACGATTACGACAAAGGTAAAGACGAGACTGATGTAAGTCCCACGATTACGACAAAGGTAAAGACGTGACTGATGTAAGTCCTACGATTACGACAAAGGTAAAGACGTGACTGATGTAAGTCCTACGATTACGACAAAGGTAAAGACGTGACTGATGTAAGTCCTACGATTACGACAAAGGTAAAGACGAGACTGATGTAAGTCCCACGATTACGACAAAGGTAAAGACGTGACTGATGTAAGTCCTACGATTACGACAAAGGTAAAGACGTGACTGATGTAAGTCCTACGATTAAGACAAAGGTAAAGACGTGACTGATGTAAGTCCCACGATTACGACAAAGGTAAAGACGTGACTGATGTAAGTCCCACGATTATGACAAAGGTAAAGACGAGACTGATGTAAGTCCCACGATTACGACAAAGGTAAAGACGTGACTGATGTAAGTCCCACGATTACGACAAAGGTAAAGACGTGACTGATGTAAGTCCCACGATTATGACAAAGGTAAAGACGAGACTGATGTAAGTCCAACGATTATGACAAAGGTAAAGACGTGACTGATGTAAGTCCCACGATTACGACAAAGGTAAAGACGTGACTGATGTAAGTCCCACGATTATGACAAAGGTAAAGACGAGACTGATGTAAGTCCCACGATTACGACAAAGGTAAAGACGTGACTGATGTAAGTCCCACGATTATGACAAAGGTAAAGACGAGACTGATGTAAGTCCAACGATTATGACAAAGGTAAAGACGTGACTGATGTAAGTCCCACGATTATGACAAAGGTAAAGACGTGACTGATGTAAGTCCAACGATTATGACAAAGGTAAAGACGAGACTGATGTAAGTCCCACGATTACGACAAAGGTAAAGACGAGACTGATGTAAGTCCCATGATTACGACAAAGGTAAAGACGAGACTGATGTAAGTCCCACGATTATGACAAAGGTAAAGACGAGACTGATGTAAGTCCCACGATTATGACAAAGGTAAAGACGAGACTGATGTAAGTCCCACGATTATGACAAAGGTAAAGACGAAACTGATGTAAGTCCCATGATTACGACAAAGGTAAAGACGAGACTGATGTAAGTCCCACGATTATGACAAAGGTAAAGACGAGACTGATGTAAGTCCCACGATTATGACAAAGGTAAAGACGAGACTGATGTAAGTCCCACGATTATGACAAAGGTAAAGACGTGACTGATGTAAGTCCCACGATTACGACAAAGGTAAAGACGAGACTGATGTAAGTCCCACGATTACGACAAAGGTAAAGACGTGACTGATGTAAGTCCCACGATTACGACAAAGGTAAAGACGAGACTGATGTAAGTCCCACGATTATGACAAAGGTAAAGACGAGACTGATGTAAGTCCCACGATTACGACAAAGGTAAAGACGTGACTGATGTAAGTCCCACGATTATGACAAAGGTAAAGACGTGACTGATGTAAGTCCCACGATTATGACAAAGGTAAAGACGAGACTGATGTAAGTCCCACGATTACGACAAAGGTAAAGACGAGACTGATGTAAGTCCCACGATTACGACAAAGGTAAAGACGAGACTGATGTAAGTCCCACGATT
Source organism: Sepioteuthis lessoniana (assembly GCA_963585895.1). Taxonomy (NCBI): domain Eukaryota; kingdom Metazoa; phylum Mollusca; class Cephalopoda; order Myopsida; family Loliginidae; genus Sepioteuthis; species Sepioteuthis lessoniana. Next base: position 69,725,953 of record OY757911.1, on the reverse strand, counting down.
ACGACAAAGGTAAAGACGAGACTGATGTAAGTCCCACGATTACGACAAAGGTAAAGACGTGACTGATGTAAGTCCCACGATTATGACAAAGGTAAAGACGAGACTGATGTAAGTCCCACGATTACGACAAAGGTAAAGACGAGACTGATGTAAGTCCCACGATTACGACAAAGGTAAAGACGTGACTGATGTAAGTCCCACGATTACGACAAAGGTAAAGACGAGACTGATGTAAGTCCCACGATTATGACAAAGGTAAAGACGAGACTGATGTAAGTCCCACGATTACGACAAAGGTAAAGACGAGACTGATGTAAGTCCCACGATTAAGACAAAGGTAAAGACGTGACTGATGTAAGTCCTACGATTAAGACAAAGGTAAAGACGTGACTGATGTAAGTCCAACGATTATGACAAAGGTAAAGACGTGACTGATGTAAGTCCCACGATTACGACAAAGGTAAAGACGTGACTGATGTAAGTCCCACGATTATGACAAAGGTAAAGACGAGACTGATGTAAGTCCCACGATTACGACAAAGGTAAAGACGTGACTGATGTAAGTCCCACGATTATGACAAAGGTAAAGACGAGACTGATGTAAGTCCAACGATTATGACAAAGGTAAAGACGTGACTGATGTAAGTCCCACGATTACGACAAAGGTAAAGACGTGACTGATGTAAGTCCCACGATTATGACAAAGGTAAAGACGAGACTGATGTAAGTCCAACGATTATGACAAAGGTAAAGTCGTGACTGATGTAAGTCCCACGATTATGACAAAGGTAAAGACGAGACTGATGTAAGTCCCACGATTACGACAAAGGTAAAGACGAGACTGATGTAAGTCCCATGATTACGACAAAGGTAAAGACGAGACTGATGTAAGTCCCACGATTATGACAAAGGTAAAGACGAGACTGATGTAAGTCCCACGATTACGACAAAGGTAAAGACGAGACTGATGTAAGTCCCACGATTATGACAAAGGTAAAGACGAAACTGATGTAAGTCCCATGATTACGACAAAGGTAAAGACGAGACTGATGTAAGTCCCACGATTATGACAAAGGTAAAGACGAGACTGATGTAAGTCCCACGATTACGACAAAGGTAAAGACGAGACTGATGTAAGTCCCACGATTAAGACAAAGGTAAAGACGTGACTGATGTAAGTCCTACGATTACGACAAAGGTAAAGACGTGACTGATGTAAGTCCCACGATTACGACAAAGGTAAAGACGTGACTGATGTAAGTCCTACGATTACGACAAAGGTAAAGACGTGACTGATGTAAGTCCCACGATTATGACAAAGGTAAAGACGAGACTGATGTAAGTCCCACGATTACGACAAAGGTAAAGACGAGACTGATGTAAGTCCCACGATTAAGACAAAGGTAAAGACGTGACTGATGTAAGTCCTACGATTACGACAAAGGTAAAGACGTGACTGATGTAAGTCCCACGATTAAGACAAAGGTAAAGACGTGACTGATGTAAGTCCTACGATTACGACAAAGGTAAAGACGTGACTGATGTAAGTCCCACGATTATGACAAAGGTAAAGACGAGACTGATGTAAGTCCAACGATTATGACAAAGGTAAAGACGAGACTGATGTAAGTCCCACGATTATGACAAAGGTAAAGACGAGACTGATGTAAGTCCCACGATTATGACAAAGGTAAAGACGAAACTGATGTAAGTCCCATGATTACGACAAAGGTAAAGACGAGACTGATGTAAGTCCCACGATTATGACAAAGGTAAAGACGAGACTGATGTAAGTCCCACGATTACGACAAAGGTAAAGACGAGACTGATGTAAGTCCCACGATTACGACAAAGGTAAAGACGTGACTGATGTAAGTCCCACGATTATGACAAAGGTAAAGACGTGACTGATGTAAGTCCCACGATTATGACAAAGGTAAAGACGAGACTGATGTAAGTCCCACGATTACGACAAAGGTAAAGACGAGACTGATGTAAGTCCCACGATTACGACAAAGGTAAAGACGTGACTGATGTAAGTCCCACGATTATGACAAAGGTAAAGACGTGACTGATGTAAGTCCCACGATTATGACAAAGGTAAAGACGAGACTGATGTAAGTCCCACGATTACGACAAAGGTAAAGACGAGACTGATGTAAGTCCTACGATTAAGACAAAGGTAAAGACGTGACTGATGTAAGTCCCACGATTACGACAAAGGTAAAGACGTGACTGATGTAAGTCCCACGATTATGACAAAGGTAAAGACGTGACTGATGTAAGTCCCACGATTATGACAAAGGTAAAGACGAGACTGATGTAAGTCCAACGATTATGACAAAGGTAAAGACGAGACTGATGTAAGTCCTACGATTATGACAAAGGTAAAGACGTGACTGATGTAAGTCCCACGATTACGACAAAGGTAAAGACGTGACTGATGTAAGTCCCACGATTATGACAAAGGTAAAGACGAGACTGATGTAAGTCCAACGATTATGACAAAGGTAAAGACGTGACTGATGTAAGTCCCACGATTATGACAAAGGTAAAGACGAGACTGATGTAAGTCCCACGATTACGACAAAGGTAAAGACGAGACTGATGTAAGTCCCACGATTACGACAAAGGTAAAGACGAGACTGATGTAAGTCCCACGATTACGACAAAGGTAAAGACGAGACTGATGTAAGTCCCATGATTACGACAAAGGTAAAGACGAGACTGATGTAAGTCCCACGATTATGACAAAGGTAAAGACGAGACTGATGTAAGTCCCACGATTACGACAAAGGTAAAGACGAGACTGATGTAAGTCCCACGATTAAGACAAAGGTAAAGACGTGACTGATGTAAGTCCCACGATTACGACAAAGGTAAAGACGTGACTGATGTAAGTCCCACGATTATGACAAAGGTAAAGACGTGACTGATGTAAGTCCCACGATTATGACAAAGGTAAAGACGTGACTGATGTAAGTCCTACGATTATGACAAAGGTAAAGACGTGACTGATGTAAGTCCCACGATTACGACAAAGGTAAAGACGTGACTGATGTAAGTCCCACGATTATGACAAAGGTAAAGACGAGACTGATGTAAGTCCAACGATTATGACAAAGGTAAAGACGTGACTGATGTAAGTCCCACGATTATGACAAAGGTAAAGACGAGACTGATGTAAGTCCCACGATTACGACAAAGGTAAAGACGAGACTGATGTAAGTCCCATGATTACGACAAAGGTAAAGACGAGACTGATGTAAGTCCCACGATTATGACAAAGGTAAAGACGAGACTGATGTAAGTCCCACGATTATGACAAAGGTAAAGACGAGACTGATGTAAGTCCCACGATTACGACAAAGGTAAAGACGTGACTGATGTAAGTCCCACGATTACGACAAAGGTAAAGACGAGACTGATGTAAGTCCCACGATTATGACAAAGGTAAAGACGAGACTGATGTAAGTCCCACGATTACGACAAAGGTAAAGACGAGACTGATGTAAGTCCCACGATTACGACAAAGGTAAAGACGAGACTGATGTAAGTCCCACGATTACGACAAAGGTAAAGACGTGACTGATGTAAGTCCCACGATTACGACAAAGGTAAAGACGAGACTGATGTAAGTCCCACGATTATGACAAAGGTAAAGACGAGACTGATGTAAGTCCCACGATTATGACAAAGGTAAAGACGAGACTGATGTAAGTCCCACGATTACGACAAAGGTAAAGACGAGACTGATGTAAGTCCCATGATTACGACAAAGGTAAAGACGAGACTGATGTAAGTCCCACGATTATGACAAAGGTAAAGACGAGACTGATGTAAGTCCAACGATTATGACAAAGGTAAAGACGAGACTGATGTAAGTCCCACGATTATGACAAAGGTAAAGACGAGACTGATGTAAGTCCCATGATTACGACAAAGGTAAAGACGAGACTGATGTAGGTCACATGAATGTAACAAAGGTAAAGACGTGACTGATGTAAGTCCCACGATTACGACAAAGGTAAAGACGAGACTGATGTAAGTCCCACGATTACGACAAAGGTAAAGACGTGACTGATGTAGGTCACATGAATGTAACAAAGGTAAAGACGTGACTGATGTAAGTCCCACGATTACGACAAAGGTAAAGACGAGACTGATGTAAGTCCCACGATTATGACAAAGGTAAAGACGAGACTGATGTAAGTCCCACGATTATGACAAAGGTAAAGACGAGACTGATGTAAGTCCCACGATTATGACAAAGGTAAAGACGAGACTGATGTAAGTCCCACGATTATGACAAAGGTAAAGACGAGACTGATGTAAGTCCCACGATTACGACAAAGGTAAAGACGAGACTGATGTAAGTCCCATGATTACGACAAAGGTAAAGACGAGACTGATGTAAGTCCCACGATTATGACAAAGGTAAAGACGAGACTGATGTAAGTCCCACGATTATGACAAAGGTAAAGACGAGACTGATGTAAGTCCCATGATTACGACAAAGGTAAAGACGAGACTGATGTAAGTCCCACGATTACGACAAAGGTAAAGACGAGACTGATGTAAGTCCCACGATTACGACAAAGGTAAAGACGTGACTGATGTAGGTCACATGAATGTAACAAAGGTAAAGACGTGACTGATGTAAGTCCCACGATTACGACAAAGGTAAAGACGAGACTGATGTAAGTCCCACGATTACGACAAAGGTAAAGACGAGACTGATGTAAGTCCCACGATTACGACAAAGGTAAAGACGAGACTGATGTAAGTCCCATGATTACGACAAAGGTAAAGACGTGACTGATGTAAGTCCCACGATTACGACAAAGGTAAAGACGAGACTGATGTAAGTCCCACGATTACGACAAAGGTAAAGACGAGACTGATGTAAGTCCAACGATTATGACAAAGGTAAAGACGAGACTGATGTAAGTCCCACGATTATGACAAAGGTAAAGACGAGACTGATGTAAGTCCCACGATTACGACAAAGGTAAAGACGAGACTGATGTAAGTCCCACGATTACGACAAAGGTAAAGACGAGACTGATGTAGGTCACATGAATGTAACAAAGGTAAAGACGTGACTGATGTAAGTCCCACGATTACGACAAAGGTAAAGACGAGACTGATGTAAGTCCCACGATTACGACAAAGGTAAAGACGAGACTGATGTAAGTCCCACGATTACGACAAAGGTAAAGACGTGACTGATGTAAGTCCCACGATTATGACAAAGGTAAAGACGAGACTGATGTAAGTCCCATGATTACGACAAAGGTAAAGACGAGACTGATGTAAGTCCCACGATTATGACAAAGGTAAAGACGAGACTGATGTAAGTCCCACGATTATGACAAAGGTAAAGACGAGACTGATGTAAGTCCCATGATTACGACAAAGGTAAAGACGAGACTGATGTAAGTCCCACGATTATGACAAAGGTAAAGACGTGACTGATGTAAGTCCCACGATTATGACAAAGGTAAAGACGAGACTGATGTAAGTCCCACGATTATGACAAAGGTAAAGACGAGACTGATGTAAGTCCCATGATTACGACAAAGGTAAAGACGTGACTGATGTAAGTCCCACGATTACGACAAAGGTAAAGACGTGACTGATGTAAGTCCCACGATTATGACAAAGGTAAAGACGAGACTGATGTAAGTCCCATGATTACGACAAAGGTAAAGACGAGACTGATGTAAGTCCCACGATTATGACAAAGGTAAAGACGAGACTGATGTAAGTCCCATGATTACGACAAAGGTAAAGACGTGACTGATGTAAGTCCCACGATTATGACAAAGGTAAAGACGAGACTGATGTAAGTCCCATGATTACGACAAAGGTAAAGACGAGACTGATGTAAGTCCCACGATTATGACAAAGGTAAAGACGAGACTGATGTAAGTCCCATGATTACGACAAAGGTAAAGACGAGACTGATGTAAGTCCCACGATTATGACAAAGGTAAAGACGAGACTGATGTAAGTCCCACGATTACGACAAAGGTAAAGACGAGACTGATGTAAGTCCCACGATTATGACAAAGGTAAAGACGAGACTGATGTAAGTCCCACGATTACGACAAAGGTAAAGACGAGACTGATGTAAGTCCCACGATTATGACAAAGGTAAAGACGAGACTGATGTAAGTCCCATGATTACGACAAAGGTAAAGACGAGACTGATGTAAGTCCCACGATTATGACAAAGGTAAAGACGAGACTGATGTAAGTCCCATGATTACGACAAAGGTAAAGACGAGACTGATGTAAGTCCCACGATTATGACAAAGGTAAAGACGAGACTGATGTAAGTCCCACGATTACGACAAAGGTAAAGACGAGACTGATGTAAGTCCCACGATTATGACAAAGGTAAAGACGAGACTGATGTAAGTCCCACGATTACGACAAAGGTAAAGACGAGACTGATGTAAGTCCCACGATTATGACAAAGGTAAAGACGAGACTGATGTAAGTCCCATGATTACGACAAAGGTAAAGACGAGACTGATGTAAGTCCCACGATTATGACAAAGGTAAAGACGTGACTGATGTAAGTCCCACGATTACGACAAAGGTAAAGACGAGACTGATGTAAGTCCCACGATTATGACAAAGGTAAAGACGAGACTGATGTAAGTCCCACGATTACGACAAAGGTAAAGACGAGACTGATGTAAGTCCCACGATTACGACAAAGGTAAAGACGAGACTGATGTAAGTCCCACGATTACGACAAAGGTAAAGACGAGACTGATGTAAGTCCCACGATTATGACAAAGGTAAAGACGTGACTGATGTAAGTCCCACGATTATGACAAAGGTAAAGACGAGACTGATGTAAGTCCCACGATTACGACAAAGGTAAAAACGTGACTGATGTAAGTCCCACGATTATGACAAAGGTAAAGACGAGACTGATGTAAGTCCCATGATTACGACAAAGGTAAAGACGAGACTGATGTAAGTCCCACGATTACGACAAAGGTAAAGACGAGACTGATGTAAGTCCCACGATTACGACAAAGGTAAAGACGAGACTGATGTAAGTCCCACGATTATGACAAAGGTAAAGACGTGACTGATGTAAGTCCCACGATTATGACAAAGGTAAAGACGAGACTGATGTAACTCCCACGATTACGACAAAGGTAAAGACGTGACTGATGTAGGTCACATGAATGTAACAAAGGTAAAGACGTGACTGATGTAAGTCCCACGATTACGACAAAGGTAAAGACGAGACTGATGTAAGTCCCACGATTACGACAAAGGTAAAGACGAGACTGATGTAAGTCCCATGATTACGACAAAGGTAAAGACGAGACTGATGTAAGTCCCACGATTACGACAAAGGTAAAGACGAGACTGATGTAAGTCCCATGATTACGACAAAGGTAAAGACGAGACTGATGTAAGTCCCACGATTATGACAAAGGTAAAGACGAGACTGATGTAGGTCACATGAATGTAACAAAGGTAAAGACGTGACTGATGTAAGTCCCACGATTACGACAAAGGTAAAGACGAGACTGATGTAACTCCCACGATTACGACAAAGGTAAAGACGTGACTGATGTAGGTCACATGAATGTAACAAAGGTAAAGACGTGACTGATGTAAGTCCCACGATTACGACAAAGGTAAAGACGAGACTGATGTAAGTCCCACGATTATGACAAAGGTAAAGACGAGACTGATGTAAGTCCCATGAATGCAACAAAGGTAAAGACGAGACTGATGTAAGTCCCACGATTACGACAAAGGTAAAGACGAGACTGATGTAAGTCCCATGATTACGACAAAGGTAAAGACGAGACTGATGTAAGTCCCACGATTACGACAAAGGTAAAGACGAGACTGATGTAAGTCCCATGATTACGACAAAGGTAAAGACGAGACTGATGTAAGTCCCACGATTACGACAAAGGTAAAGACGAGACTGATGTAGGTCACATGAATGTAACAAAGGTAAAGACGTGACTGATGTAAGTCCCACGATTACGACAAAGGTAAAGACGAGACTGATGTAACTCCCACGATTACGACAAAGGTAAAGACGTGACTGATGTAGGTCACATGAATGTAACAAAGGTAAAGACGTGACTGATGTAAGTCCCACGATTACGACAAAGGTAAAGACGAGACTGATGTAAGTCCCACGATTATGACAAAGGTAAAGACGAGACTGATGTAAGTCCCATGAATGCAACAAAGGTAAAGACGAGACTGATGTAAGTCCCACGATTACGACAAAGGTAAAGACGAGACTGATGTAAGTCCCACGATTATGACAAAGGTAAAGACGAGACTGATGTAAGTCCCATGATTACGACAAAGGTAAAGACGAGACTATTGCAATGTTCCGTACTTCGACTTTCATTATAAGAGCGTAACTACTCAAAATACTTAACTGGCATTCGTGCCGCACGGGGTATCGAAATCAATGGCAGATTCGAGGTCGAAAGGCCCCCACTCGGCTGGGCCACCTTCGGGTGGGTGAGCTGCAACATTGACATCTCCCCCCACCCTTGTATAGCCGTGGACTTTGCTGTCTAGTTTAAGCAATAATCATGCATTCGGGCCGGGACCCAGATTTGGGCCCAAGACCAGCTAGGCTCATCAGGCCCATGTTGCACTAAGTGGGCTGAAGACCAGTATAAACCAGCAGGGCTCGAGCCACGGCTCGTGTCTGACCTTCCCTTCCCCACTATAACCGACCTTCGGGTCATTGACCTTGTGTCGAGTCCTGCCTGGTGGGAGGCAGTGACAAATAAAATTGCTCGAAATCCGAATAATCGAGAGTATATACGTTTCAAAGCTGCGTTTTAGTGGAAAACGTTGTGCTTTATGATAAAGAATCGTATTTTTGCCGGCTTTTTTATCATCTTTCTTGACACCGGTTTTGAATTGAACTATAAAGCTAAGTTATAAATCGAAATAGCTTCATATTATACAATATGAATTGTCTAATTTCCGGGTAAATTGTAACAATGGGAATTGGAGGATTATGGCAAAGTAGAAAATGAGTAATCTTGTTGGATTTTACAAGTTAGTGTTGGAAGCCATAACAAATTAATATAATCCATACACTAATCACAATATAAATGAGCCATTAAATACCAAGTAGTTATTGGGTCGAATTAACAAAAATAAATATCTTGAGAAAATGGTTTACTTTTAAAACAATTTAAAATTTCCTTATATTTCGGTTTGGCATGATCGGCAGTCAAGTCAAAGTACAAACCCCAATCAAAATAAACAAAAAAAAAACAAAATAAACAAAAAAAAAACAAAAAAAACAAAACAAAACAAAACAAAACAAAAATACAACAACAACAACAACAATAACAAAAATAACAAACAAATTAAAGCAGTTGCTTGTTCATGAAAAATGGTGCAAATTTATATTGAAAAAATCTTTCTATTTGTAACATAATGACCCGATGTCCTCGGGGACTTTCAGGGGCAAGCTTTTTAATGTGACAACCTGGAATTTACTCCGATGTTGTTGGTTACACGTTTAAGAAGTGCAGGTGTTAATCGAATACAGAGAGAGAGAGAGAGAGAGAAAGAGTTTGGAGGGTAAAAAAATGTTCCTTACCGGAAAATGAGCGGATATAAATATAGGCCCCACAAGCTGGGAAGAGAGACTGACAAACAGACTGGCAAAAAAGTTCATGATAGCGGATCATAAGCAAAAGAATGAACTCTGTGGCGGAAGGTACTATTTACCAACCCCTCCGCTCGGGCAGGATATGACACAAGGTCAATTTTTAAGCGAAGTTTAACAGGTTTGAATTCAGAGTTTTCCTTCTCCTAGACTAGTTGCCTAACCAAGGCTGAAGAATCTAGTCTGTCCTACTATTTACCCATAGCTGGAGGGAGAATAATTGGATTCATACCTTTCCCAAGGGTATTAGTGCAATGCGGAAGGTAATACGTTCACGTCGGGGTTAGAATTAGCTGTTAACTTTGATTTGCTCCCGTTCAGATAACTGGTCTAATGATTCTCGATCCGTATCTTCTTCCAGTCTCGCAAAAAATAAAGTTCCTAGAATTCTTAACAAGACTTGTTGTCACTGTTTCTTTCCATACATGAAGTGACCACTAGAAGAAGGTCACTCAGGTACTCTTGTTTTGAAGTGATCAATGTAACAAATTCAATTTTTAAGAAAGCAGGCAAGTGGTAGAGTCAACAGAAGATATGAAAATTAGTTTCATGTAAAAAAATAAAATCTTTTGAATTGGTGTTGATGAAGCAATGTGTCAAAATTGTAAGGTAATTCAAAAATAAAATAATGAATAAAGAGAAAGAGAGTAACTTTTGAAATAATATCCACGAATTGAAAGGTCGGTTGCAGCAAGTCAAAAATGGTAAGTTGGAGAATTTTTCCTTAATAGAATAAGATCATGTGTCAAAACTCCTGGAGATATATTTCTTGTCAAGAGAAAAATTAGTAAAGTTCTAGAGATTTCGTACAATGAACACATAGGGTTAGAAGAACCAGACATGCAGGACACTGCTGGAGAAGTAGGGACGAATTCATAAGAGATGTACTCTTATGGATCCCCACACATGGCCACGCAAAAGCAGGACGACCAGCACGAACATACATTCAGCAGCTATGGGAGGATACAGGATGTTGTCCTGAAGACCTACCTAGGGCGATGAACGATAGGGAGGAGTGGCGAGAGAGGGTCAGGGATATCCGTGCTACCAGCGCGATATGACGATGATGATGATGATGATGATGATTTGCGTCTGACATCTATTATTAGACTCGTCTTTTCTTTTGTTTCGAAATTCTAAATAAATTACTTAGTCTTTGTTTTTTGAGCACTCATATACCTCTGGCAGTAATATATATATATATATATTTATATATATATATATATATATATATATATATATATATATATATATATATAAGTGAAAAAGAGAACCAAAAGCACATTAAGGTTGGAACGAGACAAGTTGATGAATTATGGACTGATAAAAGCAGTGAAGTAGGCAAATGCTAGCAGAAGTAAAAAAATGAAAGAAGTAAAAGTGATAATGATATGATAAAACCCAGAAGATAGTAAATCAAATATAGTTAAGTAGACGAGTTATCAAATCACAAGGGTAATACGATATAGCCGCATAGATAAGGAAGCCCTACTTGGAATGGCCGACAAATAAGACCAGCCTTTTCATCTCAACATGAAACGCACAACAGTAGATAAAAGACCCTAACCAAGAACCCAAAACACTTGGTCCGATTAACGCATAAGCGAAAAACAGACAGTTACCAAGCATGGTTGACTATTTCTATACTATTCGAACTTAATGATAATATATATATAAGTAAATAATGAAAATGAATCCGTCAGTATAAAGAAAAAAAATTTAAAAAGTAATCAAAAGTGAATAATTTATTGTGAAGGAAAATCGACGTTAAATGTTTCGGTTTTAATGAACCATCATCAGGACTTTATAATGGTGATACTAAATGCTGATAGAAAAACGATGGATGTGTAATAAAATACAAAACAATAGGAGAGAAGAATACATATAAAATAATATAACCGTTTAATGATTAATCATCTTTAATTTAATTTAATTAATGTATATATATAGTCATCCACAGGCAGATCTGTTTCGTTCTATCAGAACTCATCAGTGTGGCTAGACATACTAACTTCCCGTAGCGGGGATCGAAACCCGGTTGACTCAAATGCCAATCCAAGCTTCTACCCCTCGGCCACGTGTAACTAAATTTTAAACGGTTATGAATCACAATTACTATTGTTTACATACATCCGCTTAACGGCTACTGAGATCTCAATTCATATATGAAGAGATTTGCAATAAACGCTAATGGTAACGTGATTACTTCATTCGCTTAGAGAACTCAACCCTACGGGGTAAGGGAGTATATATATATCTATATATTCATCCACAATATATATATATATATATATATATATATATATACACACACCCTTGATTTGTTTTTTCCCAAAATAAGTCAGTGTTGATTCCATTTATTTTTTGGTCAAACAATTAATTTTGGGTCATATGTCAATATTTTTCCCATATGTAACCTAACAGTATTTTTTCTTGTAAGGATGTAAATAGTAAAATCATTAAATCGTAACTATTTGAAATTACTAATAAATAATATTGGTATTTTTTGTCATTAAGTTCTAAAATTTTCTATGAGACGATTTTAGTAAGTCTTTCTTGCCATTGTTCTTAAGGTTTATAATTCCTATAATAACACTCATGAGTAACACCTATTTGTATCATGGTTACTGCCCTCCTCAATTATTCAGACATTCTTTAAAAATTTCCTGTCCTGCTCTGTACTGCACTTAATTTCATTGAGTACTGCGCTGAGCCATTTTGTATGTAATTGTGTCATCCATATATTTAAAAAAAAAAACTAAAACTTCCTGTCTGATGATTGGGTTTTAACCATGCATAAAACTACTAGAAACAGAATCCAAAAGGATAGTGAGGTAATGATACATCAGTGTTTATATTGCTCTGATTGTTGAATTTCGAGAACTTTTTTCAACATTTGTACTTATTTTTGTTTTTTACAATTGTTTTCCGGATATCCTTTTTCTTATGTCACACACACACACACACACACACACACACACACACACATATATATATATATATATGAAATTATGGTGAAAGGAAAAAGGAAGAATGTTGCCCCACCACTGAATGCTTTCATGAACGATTCAATGATCATTTGATTGTTAAAATCACGCCTGAAACACCCTAGGATAAGTCTACAAGATCTTTTTTATTTGAGTATGAGAATAATGCCATTTAAATGTTAGAGTTTATCCTTAATTTAGGAAGCGGTAAATGAATCAAAGTTCTTCCTCGATGGTAACGAAATCCCTTCAAACTCTAAAAGAATTGTTAAGAGCCTTGGTCATTGCTACTCCTTATTTTTTACTGATCACCAACGCCGGAAAGATATAATAAAACAACCGAGAAGTAGCATAAAGTCCATTGATAAATGTGATCTTAATGGCAAAGGTGAATTATGATGTATTTATTTTGGCTTACTTCCCCAAATAAAAGTAGCATTACAGGTACATGGTATATTTCAAGAGTTGAAACGATTGAGCATTTAATTACTTAGAATCTGAATAAATGTTTTAGAAAAGCCTGTTTCCTTGACAAATGTAGCATTATACAGCTTAATATCGAAGTTGAAATTATCACCAACGTCTCTTGTTATAAAGTTAGACATGAATCAGTAGACTGCTGCCCAGCACTCGGCACACTCTTGTGAAAAGTTCCTAACTTTTGGTCATAAATGGTTAGAAATTGAACGTCAAAAACGCTGTAGAAGAGTCAGAATAACCCCTTTAAGATAAAGAAGGTAGTTGATGCTGTGACAAAAGAAGATTTTCATCTAAATTCAGGGGATCAAGAGAATTTATATGAAATATAAAGAGTTCAAGTAAAACGCTACAACTGTTGGAAAATTAGAAGAGGAAACTTAGACCAGATGGGAAGTAGGAAAGAAAAATGAATTACTAAGCGTAACTCCAGATTGACCCCCACCACCAAAAAAAAAAGAAAGAAGTTTCATCATAGAAACAGTATATAACATCCTGTTAACGCCAGTCGACCTCACTTTTTGTAAGACTGAAAGCTTCAAAGATATTCTCACTGATCGTGAGGATTCGTTGAAAAGTTATGTGTAGGACCATAAACAGATTATTTCCAAGCCTACAAAGTGGCATTGTATTGCCCCAAAAAAATTTCGTTGAGAAAACAATAAATTTCGTAAAAGAAGTTAACATTCTTGGAGTTACTTTTCCAAATAAGTAAAATTCTTCGTTCTCTAATAGCTGCATAGACGGTTGATTTGAATATGATCTTGCCTTTCCATCAGAGGGAACATTATCTGCCCAGCATTTGGAATTTGTGGTCTGATTTGTTAATTCAAATAAGTTTACGCTATTGAGATAACAGTTCCATTTGTAGTAAATATTGCAAGTTAAGTTTGCAAGAGTAAAGTGTAAAAAGATTTTTTTTTTACCGGTATATTAACCCTGCTTTGGTTTTATTGCAAATTCATTCTCTGCATGTCTGACTAAAATCAGATTGTCTCCGGTTGAAAAACAGAAATATACCAGGGACTCCAAGATATAGCAGAAGATGCATCAGCATTGATCTGGTTTTCCCTTAATGTAAAGCAGAAAATCTCTGTGGTATGATTAAACAATGCGTTGGGGCCACGGGTTAGGGAAAAATTATATTTCGTTTCCGGAATCATGCCTGACCCATGGGTCATCAACTGATAAAGATTTTGTCGAAGGAACTACTACTGTTGCCTTTGCGTTAGCAGTTATGCGTATATATATACATATATATATATGTGTGTGTGTGTGTGTGTGTGTGTGTGTGTGTGTGTGTGTGTGTTGATAATGGAGTTTGCAATGTTTAAAAATAAACAGTTATTATTATCATTGATTGAGCGAAAATACTTTTTAAGTTAGGATAGTATAGACTCTTATCTAGTATAGAGTCATCGGTGATTAACAGCTGTCAGTTTTTTGCCTATGTGTCTTCTTATAAGTTGCGTGCTAAAGAGGATATATATATATATATATATATATATATATATATATATATATATATATATATCTTGACTTTATATATATCTACGAGCAATACTGAACAATTCCTGGTGGCAGCACCCCCAAAAGCAGCAGCTGTACGGCCACTTACCACCCATCACGAAAACTATTCGAGTTAGACAAACCAGACATGCAGGACACTGGTGGAAAAGTAGGGACGAACTCCTGTGGACCCCCTCACGTGGACGAGCAAAGGCAGAAAGACCAGTTAGAACCTATATACATCAGCTCTGTGGTGATACAGGATGTAGCCTTGAAGACCTACCGGAAGAGAAGGGTTGCAGGAGAGGGTCAGTGAGATCCGTCCGAATGGCGCATGATATATATATATATATATATATATATATATTGCCTTTATATATATACATATATATATATATATATATACATATATATATATATATATATATAAGGGGGTATATGTGCCCTTTGCGTAAAGGTTATTGTGGTAGGAAATGGACAGAGTGACTCGAGTTCAAATCCTTTCTCAAATTGATTGCATTTCACACAGCAGTAACAACCTCGGGGGAGGTAGAATGACATTATTCTCCCTTCAGCTATTGTTAACCTTGATTAGGTGACCGGTCCAGAAAAAATTAAAACCTGTTAAACTCTTTTTAAAAATCGACCTTGTTTCGCATCCTTTCCTTGTAGAGGAATTAGCTTTAAAGAAGACGTTTTTTATTGATTATGATAAAAGAATTAGACATAAAAATCTCCAATCCAATTCGCAAATAATAATACTTTTTTCATTCAAAGATCATTTGTAAATACACATTATATGGTAAACCTCATTATGTGTTTATTGGTATGTCATTCTGAATTATGTAGGTAATATATTTCTGGTCACAGAACATAGTTTTCGAAGTAAACATGTAAAAGAAATATTTTCACGTGGTCTAATTCTGATAAGGTTTTTCAACATCCAAACTAAAAAAAAAAAACAAGAATTGGAAATCAACTGAATTCATTTTGTTGATGTCATTATACATGCGATTAGTTCTCGCTTACTGTTTTTGAAAGATAAGCGGATATTAGAAACGTCTCAAATACACAAAAACGTATGAATTTTGCGTTTTTTTAAACATAATATACTGAGAAAAAAAATCCAGATTTGAAGATATTTACGTGCTACTTTTAAGAATTTGAATTTTATCGCACTTTAGTTCAGCATATTTCCGTTAAAAATACCCAAAAGCTCAGAGATAGGTTAAAATGTGAGCCATGATGTTTCAATCAAATATATTATTTCTATCAGATGAATCTTACAGAGAATAAGCGGCTTGTTATGATTGCTTCGTGTGAGATTTTCAATGCTTATTTTAGTACTTAGAGAAAAATGAACGAATTGATTCATGCGAGACTTAACGTAAACCAAGAATAAACATTTATACGTTAGTAAATAGAGAGAGAGAGAAGAGTAGATTTAAAAAGAGAGAAGAGGAGAGTTAAAAAGGTGGGAGGATGTTTATCTTCCAAATGTTGCAATGAATTAAAGAATAAAGATGTGATTCTAAAGAAGAAAAACGTAGGATTTCAGATCAAATAATAGCAACACTGAATACATATATAACTGCAAGATGGAAAAGACATTGGATAATAATAATCTAATAATTTATTGCTATCTTTATTTGTAGGCATTCTTTACTTCAGAAACAAATTCATCTATAAAATATATATTTTGTTTTTGCTCATTTATACTTAAAAAGAGATATGCGCACGCAGAGTCAATTGAATTAAAGTTTTACTATATAATTGACTACAATTATATCTATTATTCCATATATATATATATATATATATATATATATATATATATATATATATATATATATATATATATATATCCTTATTCATATATATATATATATATATATATATATCCTTATTCATATATTATATATATATATATGTATATATATATATATCCTTATTCATATATATATATATATATACATGCAGAAATACGTATACATATGTATATTTGATATTTATATATATATGTATGTATGTATTTATATCTATACACATAAATGGATACCCACACACACACACACACACACACACACACACACATATATATATATATATATATATATATATATATACATGCACATACAGAACTGCAAAACTAGATCATTTTCGTAGTCAGCATCTGTCATAGTTTTTGTGGGATCTCATCTGCTTCTTGAATTATTTGATATGAAGCTACGTCCCCTTTAAGTAGCAAGCCTCTGAAATTTGTAGACCTGCTTTCATACCTCGGTTGCAATATCTTATCTATAGTAAAGGTGTCGGCATACGCCTTGCGAAGGAGTAAACTGCTAATGAGAGCCTTGTCGATAATATGGAAACTTGATTTTTCAGATGAAAAAACGGGATTACTTCCCAGTTGTGGTCACACCGGGACTACTTTATGGATACACCAAATTGAATCTGACGAATCGAATGAGATTAAAGCTATTTGGGAACAATACAAGAATTCTGTGGACTTTTTGGAACAAATCCTGCAAGCAGCCCTCTACAAAAGACAAATTCAACGCCCAATTACTTCCATCTCATGAACGAACCTTGTAACACAAACTAAAATTTCAGGGCACTGCAAACGAAGTAAGGACGAGCTCATAGGTAACGTTCTCTTATGGACTCCTACACATGGACACACCAAAACTATTGGCCAACCCTGTTGTGTTTATATATATATATATATATATATATATATATATATATATATATATATATATATATATATATAATGTGGTGCCTTCAATAGGTTTCCATACTTTATTGTACAGGCATTTAAAATTGTCGTGGACTCTTGAAAATTCAGTATGCTATTGCTATACATCTTATGAGATAACTGACCATTTTTTATGATTCCAGATTTAAATGAACAGCTACAGCAGCAATTGGAATACATCCTACTAAAACCTGATTGTCACAGCTGGTGAATTTCAAAAATACAATCTGGACGTGAGGACACTTTAGAAGAACAATATGCAGTAAAATTCTGTTTCAAACTTGGAAAAAATGCCACAAAAACGTATGGAATGCTTTGGACTGCTTTTGGAGCATCTTGCATGAATCGAGCATCAGTTTTTGAGTGGCATAAGAGATTCAAGGAAGGCAGTGAGTCTGTGAGAGATGATGAGAGGTGTGGGAGGAGTAAGGAAGTCAATACATCAGAGTTGATTCGCCAAATAAAGAATTTCATGGATAAGGACCTTCGTGTGTCTATAGAGACAATAAGTGTACAGCTTGATGTCAGTGTGGGAACTGTATTGAAAATTATTCGAGAGGATCTGAAGATGCGGAAGATTTGCGCGAAGTTTGTCCCAAGGGTGTTCAGAGAAGATCAGAAAGACGTTGTCATGACAGCAGGGAGATGGTCGAGCTGATCAATTCAGATCCTACAGTTCTTGACGCTCTGGTGACCTGCGATGAAAGCTGGATCTACTGCTATAACCCAAAAAACAAAGAGACAGAGTTCCCAGTGGAAGCATGCTGGCTCTCCCAGACTCAAGAAGGCCAGACAGAGCAAATCTACCCATAAACCTTTGATGATCCTTTTTTTGAGAGCACTGGCATGATGTACACGCACTTGGGTCCCACTGGACAGACAGTCAACAAGGAATACTATGTTGAGGTTATAAGGGAGTTCAGGAAGAGATTCCGTCGGAAAAGGCCAACTCTCTTCAAAAATGGTCAGTGGCATTTCCAGCAGGACAATGCACCAGTACTCAACTCCATCCTTGTCTCAGACTATTTGACCAAGATGGGCATCATGACAGTTCCTCAGCCTCCCTATCGTCTAGACCTTGCTCCCTGTGACTTTTGGTTATTCCCCATGCTCAGAGACTGTCGTTATGAGACAATTGAGGAGATGAAAGAGGCTGTGACTAAGGTCATTGACACGCTCACACAAGAGAACTTCCATGGGGCCTTGCAGAAGTTGTTGGAACGGTACAACAAGTGCATTGCAGCCGGAGGAGATTACTTCGAAGGGGACTAGAGTGTACTCTAAATAAAAGTGCCCATACGAAAAATGTCTGCAAACTTATTTAATGAGCCTTGTATATATATATATATGAAGTACAATTAGACCCCACCACATCAGAATTAAAAAACACCTTAACATACGTGCATCCTCATCCATAAACATTTAATTGAATGCAAAAATAATGATAATCAGTTTTTCATTAAAATAGAAGCAATATTACGTAATGTTGGTAATCTCAGAAGGAGGCTTTATTAATAGCTAAATCACACCCGCAGATTAACAATAGGTTAGAATTAAATACTGAATATACCATTAGCATGCACATTTTAAATGCATATTTCAGTTTTTAAAAAATAAAATAAAGATAAAAAAAAAAAAAAAAAACTAAATTGAAATTGATTAGGACAACTGAAATCACGCCTATTCCGCATGGCATTTAAACACCCCACGTGGCACTACGGCTACGACACCCAACATGGCGTTCTAACAACCCACGTAGCACTATGTTTACAACGTCCCTAAAATTAGAACATCCAACATCGTGTTTATTTTTTTAAAAGTCTCTGACGATGACGTTTTTATTTTGAAATTAATTAGGCTCAAATAATTATTATTTCGCATTACAATAGCCCTCTAAATGAATTCAATACAATAAAATATAATAATTTGTGCAATGTTTCAAACAAATTACAAAATACAAATATATATATATATATATATATATATATATATATATATATATAAAGTATTATTCGGTCCAGTTAAACCGGAGTCGGGAGTAATTCCATCAGGACAAAAAAAAAAAAAAAAAAAAAAAATTCAACAGTGAACATTTAAATTTTCCTGGTAAAGAGCTCAATGTAACTGACATTACAGAGCAATAATTTCTTTAAGAAAAAACAAAAACCGTTCACATTAGGATTATAAATTTATTTCCATCCTGTTATGGGTTTTTGATATAAATCAAAATCACCAAAAAAAAAAAAAAATTAACAGGTCCTCTTCAGATCTTATGGATAAATAATTCAGAATAGACACAGGAAAGAAGGGTGAGAGGGGATAGAAGATGGGTGAAGAGTTTTCTCCTCATTTAGCCCACTTCCGGTTCTTTTTATTTTATTGCCGGTTGGAATTATAGTAAATTAATTTTTTTTCAAATTTTTAAATACTTTTCGACTTAAAACTCCAGATTTAATACTAATTTAGATAAATATAACTTTTAAAAAATAACTTTACGTAAGGATACAGAAATACTTATATTAAATTAAATTAAAAATTAAAAATTTAAATTTTTAATTTCAATTTTATTTTCGTGCCTATTAATTCAGTTACCCCTCCATTGAAGTGTACGTACACATCACATGGTTTCCTCTCATTTTTTAATTTAATTTTATTGTTATTCATTTACCTTAAATCTCATTTTAATCCTATGTTTTTTTTATTTAAGCATTATCTATGATAATTTTCTATAGTTTAGATTTATTCCAATGTCTACATTTATCTATTATTTCACATCCAGGGTCTGGGTATATCATTATTTGTATTTTTTCCTCAAGGCATAGATTACATCTACTATCAAAACATTTTGGAGTATTTGACTTTTTCAATATGGACCATTGAATCTCAGGGGTTAAACCTTTATTTTTCAAACTTCAAAAATGCTTAGAAAGGGCTGTTTGGTGTTTCAGATGTTCATGGGAGAAAGAAAATTTATGATTCACGTATCTAATTTTCCATTTCGTGGAGGAAATCCCATATAAGTTTTTTTTTTTATCCATAATATTCTCTTTTGGGTAAATAATTCCTTGATATACTTCATTTTTTAAGTTACATAATCCATTCATAGGACAATTATTTCGAGTTTTACTATTACATTCGTTTTGTTTACTGTTATTATTATTATTATTATTTGTTCGGTCCTGAAATTCCTTAATTATCTCTTTGTTATGATTATTGATTATTTGAAAAATATTTTTCCTGCAGGAGTAACTAATTTTTAACGTTTTTTTATTAAATAATTTATGTAGTATATTATCATGTTTAAAGTGCTTATCTATCAGTTTAAAAAAATATTTACCTACATTTATACTAGCTAGTCTACAAAAAGGAGGGGGGGGTTAAACCATACAATTTTTCTTTTTCTGTTTTTATGACCATACTTCTTATTTTTTTTCTTTATCAATATCATTAGGTATATTTTCTTCTTGATAGGTAAACTCTTCCCTAAAGACGCTATTTTTAAGGGCATCCATGTATATCTTACTACTCTCTTGGAATATTTTCTCATTTGCTGATAAATTTCTGATTCTCAAATTTACTGCTTTTGGGACTTACTTAATTATGGTCTTAGGGTGATTCGAGTTCACATTAATATATGAAGGGTTCTGATCAGGTTTTATAAACGGTTTATAAGTATTATTCGAAAGGTTTAGTGTCACATCCAGGAAATTAACTATCTTATTATTTGATGTTACTTCTATTTTGAATCGTAAAAACTTGAAAGCCCTTATAATCTTCTTTTGTATGCTTGAACTATTTGGGTCATTACTATTTGGGATATATATTGACCCATCATTATAATATAAACCCATCTATTCCGGGTTAATAATCCTACTAAGGATATCTAATATATATAAACCCACAAGGTCAGCTATTTGTGAGGAATCATACCCCCCACTAGGGACATCAAAATTATCAGAACCACTTTTTACCCACGTGGATTCATTATTTTTTAGAACTGCTTTCCTCCAAGCTAGAATTATTTCAAATTGCTCAGTAGTTATATCTACATATTTTCCGGTGTAGTTAATACTATCTATTAGAGCATTTTTTGTTATAGAAGGATAAAAGTCAATAATATCGAATTGCATAAAAGTAGCTTTGCTCTTATTTTTAATCTTCCAAAACCATTCAATGGTGTCATACGAGTTTCTCCAAAGATTACTATGGTTAGCCTTTTTCCCATTCGTTACAATATTTTGAATAATATTTTCTGATACCTTACCTAACTCTGTTTTTGAGGGATTAATCAGTCTAGATTACAATTTATTCTCAAAATTAGGTTCATGGTCCTTAAATAGAAAGTAAGTATCTTTCTTTTTAAATTTCCCTAACCTATCGTCAATATGTAATTTACTAGCATAACTATAAGTATCCTTATTTATTTGGTCAATAGTTTTATTATAGTCTATTTTATAATTATCAGTAATCTTGTTCTTTAGAATTTCTTGCTATTTTGAGGGTTTAATTTTATACATGTTTTTTGATTTATCCGCCCTCCCCCATATACAGTTAGAACTTTTTACTTCTTTTATATCTTTGTTTAATTTGGAGGTGTATTTTAGGATTTGAGGTTGTATACCTCTTTTTTAGCACAGTCACTATCTTCACATGAGAAAAAAGCCTTTCATCGTAATCTTTTGACGAAATCCACTATCTTCTCCGTTAAAGCCAGTTGGAAAACATGGTTATATATATATATATATATATATATATATATATATATATATATATATATATATATATATATATATATATATATATATATATATATATGGAGGGTAGTGTGTTCACCAATGGTCTGGGAGACCTGGGTTCAACCCCAGGTCGCGTCATACCAAAGACTTTAAAAATGGTACTTGGTACCTCCTTGATTTACATTTAGCAATATAAGGGTCGTACCAATGGTAATCCTGGGAAGGGAGTAGCGCCCTCCCCTACACATCAGTGTAGTATCTGTTGAAAAGGGAGCTTCTGGTTTTCCATGAATACGGTCGCCAACTTTACTTTATATATATATATATTTGTATAAACTGGATTTTGCATTAAATAACGTACAACAGTTGATATGCAATAAAACCCCAAGCAACAAAACCAAACCAAACCAAAAAGATTTTTTCTTTGACTTTTTCATTTTTCCTTGCAGTACTAAGAAATCGGAGGGATCTTAGAATACGCTGAGTATAACCCTTGTCGAAGGGTTCGACTCTCCGTTTCCCCTAAAAAAAAGGGTGTTCCCTTTATGATACTAAACTGCATCCTTTAATGTGCCGAGAAGTGTGGAGTACCCTCTCCTTGCCATTTCCCTCAGGTCCAATCTGCCCTGATGTGATAGTACCTATTAGGACCCAGCGTATGGATCAAATATATCAGTTTGAAATTATTAATACTAGATATGAATACTTGAAGCCATATAACTGCATGAAAATCATTGGTGGGAAATATCAGCTTTATATAACCCATGTGTCAATGATATGCCGTTAACCAAGTAAACCGATCCTAACCAAAACATTACATCATATGAGATACCCAATTTGAAATAGAAGTTTGTGAAAAGCATAAACACAGACTCTTTGAATGGTGTAATGGTTAAACCGATGGACTGCGAAATCGTAGTGCTCGAACTCCAGTCGCGCTATTAGGTTGACTTTCGGGCAAATACCATTGGGAAAAATATGAACCCCTTTATCCTCCCAGCTATTGTTTAAATAGTACCACGACTGTTCTTCTTGGAGAATGACTTTGGCATTAAATAACCTACAAAGGTTGATATGCCATCAAACAAAGAAACCATCCCTGAATGGAAGATATATCTGGTTTTTGCGAAGTCGTTTATTGTTTTTATAGTTTGTATACCGCCAGCGATAATTTTTCAATGGAAACGAGTGAAAATATAATTATTTATCAATATCCAATTATTTCTAGACATTGAACAGTTAATGATCATGGCTGAAGGCCGTAATGTATAAGATTGTGTATGAGGTTGTTCGTTCTTAGCACCCGAACGGTATAAATAATAACAGCTATCGATAACTGATATCGTCACGTTCAAGTAAAAAGTTCGCTAAACATGAGCCAATTATATTTCCCGATTTATGTCGATTAACTCTCAGCCATTTTTTAAAACTTTCATCTATTTTTTAAAAATTTTATTTTTGTTTTGGCTTTCTCTTTCTTTTACTCAATTAGTTATCCGCGTGTCATAGATGAGTCAGTCTCCTGTTACCATGAAGAAACATGGAAGCGGTTGGAGAGGGTGCAGATTTTACGATTTTCCGTTCTTCAGCACTCGTGCCGCAGAAATAAATGTTTTCATGCGTTTAAACGGTCACGTGACCATTAGTCGGGGGGGTACACTAACAACTGGACACTTCCACATCAAGGCAGGGCAGTCACTTAGGAAAGGGAAAGAATTCCTGTTCATTTATTTTTCTATGTTGACTCGGATTCGCGAGAGGAGGAAGAAAAAGAGAAATAATTTTAGAAGGCCTGATTATTTTGTTTACTGGCATATCAACCCTTGAATGATATTTAATGGTGAATCTTATTCACACACACACACACACACACACACACACACACACACACACACACACACACACACACACACACACACACACACAGTGTGTTAGTGAATAGTTTGTAGGCGACATTATTTTTAAACGAGCTCATTTCTTTTCACACAGTTAAATGGTTTCAAGAATGGTTATCTAAGACTAATAGTTCTATTTTCCCAGAGAAGAAGAGCGGCAGTTTCAGAAGAAGGAAAATATTAGAAAAACAGGGCGTGAATGAAGAGGAGAGACAGAGCAAAAAACAAGCAGTGTGAGAGAAAGAGAGATAGAGAGAGACCTGGCTTGCGTTGAATGAGCGAAAGGGAATAAACAGTTATATCTTAAGGTAATAATGTTAATTGTCACAAAAACAATAACAAGATCAACAAAAACAACAATAAGCATTATTTTAATGATCCTATTGTTGTATATGCAGTATCACCCATGAATAAATACATATCTAACATTATTTTAATAAAAATTGATTTTAGTTCAACCCAAAGATAACATGAATTGGTTATTTCTAGAGAAGAATTATACAATGAACCTGAATATTATTAGGTATTCTTCATTACCAAAATCTACAAGATTGTTACAATAATCAAACACAAATTTACAAAAATATGTAAGGAGTGTCCTTATTTTTGGCCTTTGAGATATTCATAGAGAGTTTCAATGTGAGACATATTTAATATGAAAATTCCTCCCTCTACATTTCCCTATTGATCGACAATATTTCGTTGGTTGATAAATATGGCAAGACTATGAGCATTCAAAATCGAAAGTGTTTGAGTTGGCCATTTTTGCTAACTACCGAAGTTCCTGGTGATGTGATCGCTGACCTAAAAATACTGGAGAAGACTATTTTTCGTTATTTACAACTGGTGTTTACAAGGCTCCTAAGAAGCTAAAATAGTTTGAATAAAAAGATGGATGCATCTCTTTTGAAACACTGCACAGACGTATGTGGCAAGACACATACACACGGGAGAATGCTCTATTTTTCCTACCTTCACTGGCGCAGTCGGATGGGGCTGTAGAATATACCGACTGCATCTCTGCAAAGGGATAACCCCACCAACGAGTGTGACATTAAACAATCTGATGGCTAGGCCCCAGTATTGCTGGAGCTTTGGAGAATAGTGAGTACCCCTTCATTGCCATCCTTCCCAGTTCCACTCTAGCCCGGACAGGTAGTACCTGAAAGGGTCCTATGTATGGTCAAATGGAACTGTTTGACATTGAAAGTGACAGCAAACAAATGACATGCTCAACTGAATTGTTTGAAATAGAACTGTTTGATCATTTAACTGTGCGTAAAGAAATGGCTGATGTTTGATCGAGTTGTTAGTGATACATAGTATCGATTGGAACCATTTAACTTTGTTGTTGACTTATGCTGAATTGAACTGTTAGATATAGAGCTGTTTGGTCATTAACTGTGTGTATCAACAAACTGTATTTACAAAACATATATTTGATATATGTGTAAAAACAGGAGTTTGTTTTAAATAACCAATAAGAGTTGATATGTCATAAGATCAAACCAAACCAAACCAAACCCCCCACACCTATACACCGAAAGAAAGAGACAGACAGACAGACAGACAAGAAACAAAATTTCTGCTTTATTTTTCAATATACTCTCCATTCTTTAAGGCACATTTTTTCGTCATCAAAAAACAAGCTTTTTTATTCCATCAGCATAGAAATCTTTGAACTGAGTTTTGAACTATTTCCTTCCAGTGCTCTTAACCTTACCTTGGCAGACATTCTTTGAACGTGCTAAACTCGTTGAAAATAAAGAAGGCCAGATTTGGCCTGTAAGGAGGATGTAGCAGCTGTTCTCAAGCAAACTGGACGATAGTTTCCATTTCTTGTTGTATGTGGCCTTGCACTGTTCTTGTGAAAGATGAAACCGGAAAACTAAAAGTTTCTCCGTTTGTTCTTTACGTCTTTTTTAATCGCCTAAAAAGCTGACGACTGCGAACACTTTTTACTTTTGCCTCTTTTTCAACGAAATTAAAAATACTGTGTCTTTTCATTTTTGACTGCTGCGTCCGAAACCTTTTCTTTACTGGAGAGTCAGTGTGTTTCCGCTCCAGGGACTGTCTTTTTGACTTATGCTCGTCGTGGCAAATTTATATTTCGTTACCTGAAACAATTTTTTAGAACTCCCCCATCTTTTGCAAAGTAAGAGAAGCAAAGTTGCAGCAACTGGCCCCTCTTCTGTTTTTCTCTGGTGTCCACCCAACGACAACTGACCTTAGAAAAGGAAAAATCATTATGCATAATTTCACGTACTGTGCACACAAAAATCCCCATTTACTCAGAAATGTCCTCAACTCTATCTCTTCGGTCAGACAAAATAAGTGCATAAACTAAATCCACCATTCCAGGTGAGCTTGTTATTGTGGATCTGCTTTGCCTGTCTTTATCATAAATACTATATTAACTTTTAAAATCTTTTGACCATTTGTGAGTATTTTTTTACTAAGATATGTTTCTTCGTAAACATCACACATTTTTCTGTAAATTTCATTCGGTTTACTCCTCTAAGCCAACGAAAATTTAATAATCCACCACTTCTCAATTCTGGAACTCTCTGCTGGATTCGCTGCCATTTTGAATAGCCTCAAAGCAAATATTCTTGTGTGACTAAAATATTAAATATAAACTCTTATTCAGACTTATATTCCCGTTGCTGGATACTGAGATTGCTACCCTGTGACTCCCTAAACTGTTAATGTCATCTTCTTAGGACCTCTTTATCACATACCCAAATATATGCCAACTGAAAAACTATTGTGATAGTGTATTATGTACCAGACCGAGATGAAGATATCATACGATGTAAAAGTTCAACATTGACATCACCACTGGGACTAAATCAATACTGATTATTGGGGAAGCTTGCCTATTCTGTATACCAAATATAACAGCTCAGTACATCAAAAACATATTTTCGCAAAGATACTTAACAAAGGATTTACGTTTTTACAGCATCTTTATTTTTACCCAAATCAAAACATAAGACTCAGTTGTTTTTAAGGAAAGCACATTAATGAAAATTCATTATGAAAATACAGTTTTAAAGGAAGTACATAATTATTGCAAAAATGTAACATGTAACAAGTTTCGGATGTTTTCCTCGACTTATGTTACCTTTTCTACTAAAGTGCGAGTGGAAGTGTCTGATTTTCATGTTTTTGTATTCGACTTATGTATTAAACCTGATATATCTGAGATTGTGAATCATCACATGAAAAAAGATGAAACTTCTTCGGATCGTCTAACGTCAAAGAAGAGATTATGACGTCAATTTTTTTTTTCTTTTTGTTCCCCCGAGGCCAGTGTCCACCAAAGCATCGTACGGGAATGAGATCACACAGTTCAAAAAACTGGGAGATTAGTAAAATATCGTAATGAACCCAGAAAATTCTTTAAAAACTATGCGATAAATAAATATTTACACACACACACACACACACACACACACACACACACACACACACACACACACACACACACACATATATATATATATATATATATATATTGAAATTTTTATTCCACAAAAGAATTTAAGACAGAATTATTGAAAAATGTGCTCAGAGGAAGTCACTGTACTTACTGCTTCCCAATCTAGCTACACTAAAGTGTCATTGTATGAAACACCAGAAAGTACAAACAGACGAGGGGTGGCTGAAACGTTCATAGGCAGAGTAAGATATTCTCATGGAATGTGACTAAATGAGATTTATATGAGGGTTGGCTGAAAAGTTCATAGGCTAACCAAGATACTATCATGTAATGTGACCAAATGAGATTTATATGAGGGTTAGCTAAAAGGTTCATAGGCTGAGTAAGATACATTCATGGAATGTGGCCTAATGAGATTTATATGAGGATCGGCTGAAAAGTTTATAGGCTAACCAAGATACTCTCATGGATTATGACCAAATGAGTTTTATATGAGGTTTGGCTAAAAAGTTCATAGGCTGAGTAAGATACTTTCATGGAATATGACCAAATAAGATTTATATGAGGATCAGCTGAAAAGTTGAGAGGCTAACCAAGATACTCTCATGTAATGTGACCAAATGAGATTTATATGAGGGTTGGCTTTGGTTAGGTCATTTGGTTAAGAACCATATCATTTGTTGATGGTTAGTAAATGACGAATCCAGTTTATTGATATGTTTTGTAAAAGAATACTTTGTTGGTAACTTTATCTTTAAAACAAGTTAGCGCCCATTTGTTTGACAACAGTTAAATGGTTTCAAGTATTGCTTTTTAGCACTAAAAATTCTATTTAATATTAATATTAATTTGCACACATCTTAATAGTTTCAACTATTGCTAGCACTAATGATTCTAAATGCTTTCAAATACTGCTATCTTTCACTAATAATTCTCTCTAATATTTTTGCTTGCACTCAGTTAAATGAATTCAAGTATTGTTATTTACCTTTATTAATTCTGTTTGTTATGTATTTCTATCTGTTATATAATTGCGGAAGGATTTTTTTTTATATTATCATTTTTCGTTTTGTATATCTTGCCTTTCGGTTTATTTAGGCTGAGAACCTTTCGGCTTAGTGCATGGGTTAGTTAGGTGCACACATTGAGTGCAGGTGTTCACGCGCGCGCGGGGCGGATGTGACAATCACAGATGTCACAATAAAAAACCCAGATAGGAAATAAGACCGGGGACGTGAATGACGTCATGCCTGGAAGCGACGAGCTGAGGATTTTGGAATTAGAAAAAAAGCAGTTAGTTGAGATTCGAACTCCGAACAAGAAGTCGATTTTCGGAGTTCGCCGAGGCCAGACCAGAAGTTTGCAGCGGGGGTGTCGCACGTGGTGGGGGTCAGATGGAAAAGTCAGCATAGAAAGAAATTATGTCTCTCTCTTCTCATGTCGAAAAACCTTAAACTAAAAAAGGTAATAAAAAGTTTCGTACTTGAACCAAAAAAGAGAGTCTAAGTGTTTCGAGTGTTTTCGGATTCCTATGTATATGCGTATGAACATTTCATGAACCTATGTCTATTTCACATATTCATATCTTGATCGTATTTTTGGACCTATGTATATATTACATGATACAATTTGCATACAGTTATATGGTTTCAAATAACTAATAATATTTATTTTTAGTAAATAATTGAATAGTTTTATTTGACCCTTAGATAGAACCCTAAAATGTACTATCACTCTGTGTCAAGGTGGCTCTACAAGTAATTGTTATGAAGGGGTACTTTACATTACCCAAACTCTTAAACTGGAGCCTTACCATCAAATGTTGTTTCGTTTTATAAACAGGACAACATTTCAAGCTTTTTCTCTAACACTAAATTTTTACTAATATTAATCATTTGGTTGCGCACAGTTAAATGGTTTCAGGTATTGTAATCTCAGCTCAACCTTCAGCTATCGCCTTCTAGCACCTTTAGTATTTTTTTTGGGGGGGTATACTTGTTTTTTACCGGCTCATTGGCCTAGTGAGTAGAGTGTTCGCTAGTGGTCCGGGAGACTTGGGTTCAATCCCAGATCGCGTCATACCAAAGACTTTAAAAATGGTACTTGATACCTCCTTGCTTAACACTCAGCAATATAAGGTACGTATCAAGGGTAAAGTGGAGCAATCCAGGGAAAGGAGTAGCGCCCTCCCCTACACCTCGGTGTTATAGCTATTGAAAAGGGAACCTTCTGGTCGCCCTCGACAACGGTCGCCAACTTTACTTACTTGTTTTTCACAAGAGCAATTTAAAGAATATGGTCGGTACATTCATACAGTTGATAGGACTTGATATAACCAGCTTTTGATATGACCAGCTTTTGGGGGCTGTAGAATACACAGACTGCTTATCTGTAGATGGGAAAGACCCACTCCCCAACGAGTATCCTGGTATGACACTAAACTATCTGATGGGGTGATTCCAGGGGTGCTGGGGATTTAGGGAATGCAGAGCACCTCTTCATTGCCATTGCTCCCTGGTTCACTTTGGCCTGGAATTGTAGTATCTGATAGGTCCATATCTATTGGTTAAATAGAACTAACGACCTACTTATACTAAACTGAATTGTTTGACTAAACTGAATAGCTTGAAATAGAAATGTTTTTAACAATTAAACTGTGAACTTACATTTAAACTGCATACTTATGCTAAAATGAATTGTTTGAAATGAAACTGTTTTTGACATTGAAACTCTACTTACGCTAAACTGAATCTTTTAATAAAGAACAGTGTTGACATTTAACTGTATGTAAACGAAATCTATACTTATACTAAACTGAATAAACAATTTAACTAAATAGAATAGCTTGAAATAGAAATGTTTCTAACTTTGTACTCATGCTAAACTGGATTGTTTGAAATAGAACAGATGATTTGTTTAAAAATGGATTTGCCATTAAATAACCTACACAGGTCGATGTGCCATAAAACTCAAACAACCAACCAAACCAGCTTTTAATAGGAGTAGGCCTTTCCAAATGTCCAAGTCAAATAAGAGCCAAGATCTGTGTTCCAGTGTTTTGATCCCATTGGTAAAAATTCAACGGCAGATACGAAGTCATCATTTGAACTTTTCTGACAACTTTCGTAATTTGGCAACTTGTGCAACTTTAATTTATGACGACAGTTAGAACTCAATAGATGACAGCATTAAATTCAAACACTATCATTGCAAACAAAACTGCACACCCCACTCGGCTGGGGCTGAAGAATATACCGACTGCATCTCTCCAGAAAGGTAAGACCTCCACAACGATTGTCCAGGGTATGACACTAAACTATCCGAGGGTGGGGCTTTAGCTCTGAAGGTTTGGGGAATGCGGAGTGCCCCTTCATTTTCGTTGTTCCCAGATTCACACTTACTCTGTGGTTGTACCTGTTCATGGGTTAAATAGAATTATTTGAGATTTACGCTGATTCTCAACAAATTATTTATACTAAATTGAATTGTTAGAAATCGAACTGATAGACTATTTGACGATGTGTAAACTAACGGCTGATGTTTAATTGAATTGGGAGTAATACATGATAATACTTGGGACCATTTAATTGTGTGCAAAAGAATGAATAGTGTAGAATAGAACTATTGCTGTTAAATAGCTATACTTGAAACCACGACAGTGTCTGCAAAATAAATATGATTAATATTTGATAAAAACAATTGTGTTCGATGACAATAATTGATATAATTTAACTGAATGGAAACAATAGCAATACTTCTGTGCAAAAAAAAAAAAAAAATAGTTCTGACTCATTTAAAAATGAAATTACCGACAAACTGTTCACTTACAGTCATATGTGTATCCATTTAAATGTGAGCAAACAAATGAATGATGTTGAATAGTTTTGTTACAGAGCAATACTCGAAACCCTTTCACTATTTGCAAGAAAATAAGCTCAGGCTCATTTAACAATTTTATTAACAAAATGTTTTAACAAGTCATATATATTTATATATGTATAAAGTGGATTTGACATTGAATAACCTAAAAGGTTTGATATGCCATTAAACCCAACCTAACAAAACTACTTAATGTTATGAATTATAATTTTAAAAAAACCCAAAACTGATATTTTTTGTTGTTGAAATATGCATGCTTTTCATATTTAATAAAAATATATTAAAAAGTTTGATGGCATAAACAACGGGATAATGAAATATTTTAGTATCATAAGCATATTTCTTTTGATATCAATAAAATGGTTAAGAAACAGAAAAAAATATTGAAGTTTGAAATTCCTTCCGATATCCTAAAATCATAAAATGTTAACCAAATTACTCTTTTTTCTACGTGCGAATTAAATTTAATTTTCATTCTTTTTAGGTATAAAAATTGAAATAAAATAAAAATAATTTATAACCCCACGTCTCTACTGCTTCACATTATCCACTTGATTAAAAATATTTTGAAAAACGAATCATCCGCAAAATAAGATAAAGTTTTCTGTTAGGGTTTTGAATTCTAAAGAACTTTGAAGCATATCAATTTTCTTGGCCTCAAATTACCATATTTCAGTTAAATAACAACCATGATATACTGATATTTGCGACTTCTGTTTGCGGCAACTTGAGATACTTTCAGTTTTATGAGTCGCTTTTTATACAAAATAAGTTCATCTTGTTTCTGTAATTCTGCTGTCTCGTTTGCCAATACCGGCTGTCGGTGTTGTGAAAAGCCAATATTTAGAATACTGATTTTTTTAGGTAGAATGTGTCTTCCGTAATAGCTGGATGGACATAGCACAAGGATTCCACCACTCCATAAATTAATAATTCCGTTTATTTACATAATCTGCAATATGAATTTCTGTAAACTTGAAAATCCAGATTGTTTGGCAGATAGGATTATGCATTTGCTACAGACGTTAAAGGATTAGGATTAAGCTCCAAGTCAACAATTTCTACTCAGATATTTAGCGCAGTCATTTTCACCCACTAATTATAAAATCTACCTTTGAAATCTATCTATCTATCTATCTATCTATCTATCTATCTATCTATCTATCTATTAAGCCTTGCTTATTCTGAACCAGAACTATATGAGAAGGCACAAAAACCGTACTACGCTAATCTTCCAAGTAATTAGGACTTGACAACAAAATCGGCATCTCCCTCAGGTCCCAGTCGGAAATGGCCAGTTACCTTACTCACTACGAATTTTTGTTTGTTAGTTTGTATCTTTCTCTTTATGTGTGTGTGTGTGATACTTTTAAAAGCTTCTTGAATCAGACCATGAAAAATATTACACACACTTTGCGCCTTCTTCTAAGTAGTTTCAGTATGCTCGAACAAAGAACAGCGGCTAAAACCTGTACCAGTTCTAAATATTTTACCTTCGGGTTAGCTTGGTTTCTTTGTTTAATGACATATAAACCTTTGTGGGTCATTTAATGACAAATCTATCCAGAGCTGGAGGGATAATGGCGTTCATACCTTCCTCAAGGGGATTAGTCCAAAAGTGAATGAAATAGCGTGACTGGAGTCCGAACTCGCATCGAGAGAGTTTATTATTTATTACTACATCACAGGGACACCCATGAGAACTTCAGGGTCGTACCTTATATATATATATATATATATAGGCACAAGATCTTGAGAGACGCTTTTATTTGTAGAAATATTTGCCAATGTTAAATGTGACGGTTTTTTAGACCTTCATCAAAAGGTGTAAATAACAAAATGAGATGAAAAATGAGAAAAACTTTGAAACTGAATGAAGTGCTGGTAGCATTCTGTTTTAAATTTGTGTGATGCAACTAGTCTTCCAAAGTTTATGAAAAAGATACATCTCATATCTACCCCTGCCTATTTTATATTATATTTATGTTAATATGATTTAATAAGTATCGAACTATTTTCTTCATTCCATGATATAGCAATGCTTTTTTTTTATCAGTGTTGATCTTCGTTTTCTCTCTCTGTTTGATACGTCTATCTGATCATCTATCTATTTTTCTGAATATATTCAAAAACGATGAAGCAGTTATTTTTGATGAGGGATTTTGTAACTTATCAGCTCCAATCTGACCAAATAAGGAGACGTGTTGAAGAAAACCTGTCTTTGCTTGATAGTATTGTACTTTGATTCAACAATTTTCCGGCGTTTTTTTTATTAATATAATGGAGATATACCTCATGAGGTCACTGCATGGACCCTCCCCGATACTATATATAGTGGCTGACTCGATAAACGTAGAAAGTGAGTCGAGTCAGTTACCGGTAACTGTTACTGTCTGAATATCCGTAAATATATACTGCTGTAAACCTTATATTTCTTTGTGTTATTCATTTCTGGCCCTTCAAAACCGCAACAATTATGTATGTAACTCACATCTCAGAATTTTTAAAAGTAAAAGTTGTGATTAGTTTCTGAATTATGTCTTACCAATCGGTTATTAATGTCTGCCTTATCTATAGTGTGACTATAGACGGGAAAGACATTGGTTGGTTTTGTCAATAATGGAATAAAATGGATTTTATATATATATATATATATATATATATATATATGTGTGTGTGTGTGTGTGTGTGTGTGTGTGTGTGTGTGTATGCGCGTCCGTGTGAATATGTGTGTGTGTGTGTGTGTGTGTTTAAGATTTTCAAGCAAGCAAAAAAATCCTCGGCCACCGTTTTTAATCCTTATCCAAAACAGATACTTTACTTCAGCTGATACCATCAATATTTTTTATATTCCTATTTTCTTTTCACCATAATTTGACACAATACTAGCTGATTTGAAACGAGTAAAACAGATAACACTGAAATCAGTAAACTAACGAATAGACAAACTAGTAATTTACCTCTGAACAACCGTCGTCTTTATTGACAAGTAATTTAGGAGTGTCTTTTTGTTATTGATTAATTTGATTAATAGCGAGTTCAATCTGAATATATTTCTGTTCATTTCGTCAAATAAATGCCAAAATCAGTATCAGACTGCTTGTTCGAAAAATGGAGGCTAGCGATAAGATATTATCTGACAACCAATCACCGATTTAATTCTTATTGCGTCCGAAACGAAATCATCCATCAAATTCTAATGTTTCCCCAAGACCCACGCTCAACAAATGCTAAAAGGGTTAAGAAGTTGGGTGATTCTCGCAAATCAATAGCAGCATGATATAAAACCGTCGACTGATGAAACGAAGCCTACATTTTCTAGTCTGTTTTCTTCGTAGTGTCCAGCGGTGACCAAGAAATGTCGCCAATGAACAATCGGCAGTTTTGGAAGCATTTGACGCTTTGTCATTTACTATATCACCGGAAATCGTCTTAATCTATACTCGTGCTCATATCATCACACCAACTTTCCTTTTATGCCAGCATTACATTTACAAACTGTCACATGTACATCGAATTAGATGTGTATTAATGATTGAAACAGATACCCAGTTGCTACAAAGTTTGAGGTCCTGATCTCTAAAGCGATATTTTAAAGCTGTGAACGGAGTGAAAACAAATGACTTATGCTAAATTGAAT
This sequence comes from Sepioteuthis lessoniana, assembly GCA_963585895.1. Taxonomy (NCBI): domain Eukaryota; kingdom Metazoa; phylum Mollusca; class Cephalopoda; order Myopsida; family Loliginidae; genus Sepioteuthis; species Sepioteuthis lessoniana. The sequence continues at coordinate 69,690,921 of OY757911.1, read as the reverse complement.
TGTTAGAAATCCAACTGTTTGATCATTTAACTGTATAAATAAATGACTGATGTTTGATTAAATTGTTTTGGACCGAGTCGGCTGGGGCAAGAGAATATACCAACTGCTTCTCTACAGAGGGTAAGACTCCCCTAACGAGTGTCATTTCACTAAACAATTTCATGGTGAGGATCCAGTAATGCAGGAGCTTTGGGGAATGCGGAATACCACTTTATTGCCTTTGCTCCCTGGTCCACTCTTGCCTGGAGTGGTAGCACCTGATAGGGTCCAATCTATGGGTTAAATAGAACTAAAGTGTGTACTTCTGCTAAATTGAACTGCTTATAATTGAACTATTTTGATATTTAAACTGTGTACTTATGTTAAACTGAAATGTTTGAAATAAAACAGTTTATATGAATAAAAATGGATTTGACACTAGATTACAGGCAGTGGTCGATATGCCATAAAACCAAACCAAATTAAATTGTTAGTTATACATAGCAATAATTGTAATCATTTAACTTTGTTTACTTATGCTAAATTGAATTGTTAGAAATAGAAATGTGTTCACAGAACATATATTGAATATATATGTAAAAACAGGATTTGGCATTAGATAACCCACAATGATTGATATACCATCAAATCAAATAAAACAAAACAAAACCAATAGCAATACGGGCATGCATGGAGTTAGAACTCATTTAGAAATGAAATTACCTACAAACTATTAACTCACAAATCATATATCTATATCCATTTGAATGTGTGCAAGCAAATAAGAACAGTAGTTGTACTCATCATCATCATGTCGTGCCGCCAGCACGGATATCCCTGACCCTCTCTTGCCACTTCTCCCTATCACTCATCGCCTCCGGCAGGTCTTCAGGGTTACATCCTGTGTCCTCACATACTTTCTGTATGTAAGTTCGAGCTGGTCGTCCTGCTTTTGCACGGCCATATGTGGGGGTCCATAGGAGTACATCACTTATGAGCTCGTCCTTGCTTCTCCCGCAGTGTCCCGCGTGTCTGGTTCGTCTAACTTGTATAGTTTTCGTGATGGGGGGCAAGTGTCCGTATAGTTGGTGTCTTGTGGGGTGTGGTCGCCAGGACTTGTTCAATACTGCTCTCAACATTCTTGTGTAATTTCCGTCTAGTTTCTTCTCCAGCCGTTTAGTTAGCGTCCATGTAGTGCATCCATATAGCAGTATCGACACAACCACTGCCTGGAAGAAACTACGTTTCATTTTATCGGTCAGGTCTAATTTCCATATGATCGAGAGCCTATAGATAGCCGTCCATGCCTTCGTCAGTCGTGTGTCGATGTCTTTTTCGGTTGATTCGACGCTACTTCCTTGGTAGGTGAATTTGTCTACTAGTTTCAGAGAGGCTCCGTCTAGTGTGGCAATGTTGCCCGTTTGGTTGTAACACATATATTCAATTTTGTGTGCATTGACATGGAGGCCAATGCCAGCTGCGGCTCGTTCCAGACTCTGCAGTAGTGTCTCTACTTGATTAGGCGTATTCGCCAGTAACGCCAAGTCATCAGCGTAGTCGGCGTCCGTGATTATTTTTGGGGGGTATCTTTTGCTTTTTCTCTTAGTCAGCTCGAAGCCATTTTCTCTGATTTTGTCGATTGAAGTTCTAAGCACGTAGTCTAGACAGATGATAAAGAGGTACGGGGCTAGCGTGTCTCCTTGTAGTACCCCTGCAACAATGTCGAAGTATTCCATGTCTCCATCTGGTGAACGTACTTTCACTTTGGTGTTTCTGTAGAGAATCATTATCGCTGCAACGGTTTCTTTTGGTAGGCCGTATGCTAGTAGGATTTGCTCCATCTTCCCTCTGTGTATGGAATCGAAGGCCGAGGTAAAGTCGCCAAATGGATTCTACGGATGGTCAGTATTTGTGAGGGTGTGGATCTATTTCTCCGGAAGCCATTTTGGTTTTTCCTAAGGATCTTGTCTATTTTGTGTTCTATGCGATTTCGTAGTTGGGCATTGTAGATTTTGGCTGCTATGGATGTAAGTGTTATCCCTCGGTAGTTCTTGGCTAGTCCGAGGTCGCCTTTTTTAGGGAAAGGAAGGATGCATCCCTTCATCCATCTTTCTATCCTATTTTGACTATAGACTGCGTTGCATTGCCGGAGCAGTATATCGTCGAATTGTCTAGTCTTCCACACTTCTGGGGGGATCTCTTCTAGCCGTGCAGCTTTCCTATTTTTAATTCTTCTAAGAACTGAGTCGAGTTATTCTTTGGTGAAAGGACCTAGTTTAATGTCTAATTGCTTACTGATAATTCTGGTGATCGGTTCATCCGTTATTTTCGGTGGGTTTCCTAGTAGTTTTTTGAAATGCTGTTCCCACAGTTTTACTCTTTCTTGTTGGCTTGCAGCTTTCAATTTTGCTTTGGCTGTGCTCTTCCGTCTACTTACTTCGTTTATTGTTTGCCAGGCTATCCTGGATTGTCTATCTTCCACCGAGTCACTAATCTTATCTATCTGAATTTGTATGTATTCAGCCTGTTCTTTTAGATATATTCCTGCTAATTGATATTGTGCGTTTTCTAGTTTTCGGGCATTTGTGTTGGTTGGGTTCTTCCGATAGCTTTTGGAGGCAGTTTTCACGAGTGCACGTTTTTCTCTAACCGCTAGCGTTTCCCAAGAGACTCTATATTTAGTTCTAGGCTTTGTTGGAATACACTTTGATGCCGCCTCAAGGTGTGCTTCTACAAAATTTTCATATTCGTCATTTGGGGTACCTTTTTCTGTCTTCTCTTGTAGTGCTTCGAATCTGTTTAATCCATATCTGAGGGATAAGGAGATTCATACCTTTTTTAATGATCATTATCAGAAAGTGAATTTAATAGCGTGATAGAAGGATAAATATCTAAACGCCATTTCACTTATAATTCACTAAACATTCACTTGCTTGTCTCATAAAAGATTCACAATTTGAGGACATATTTTAATTATCAGACTTTCAAAAACTTTTAGGTTCATTGCTTAAAAGATTTCAAAACCTTATTTGGCAAAGATTAGCTAAAATTCTGGCGTATAAGTCGACCAGATATTGTTATATTTTGACCTTCGACCCGGCCAAAAATGCCATTTCAAGGTGATGCACCGGAAGGAAGTGACACATTCCAATGGCAGTTATGAGAGGAAATCGCGTGGGTGGGAACTGGCTGATGAAATGGGACGAGGTAAAAAATTCCTATGGTACACTCATAGACTGACGCACCGGAAGAGATTGACCTGTGAACTGCATGACAGTTATTTCCGCTGGATGACGATCAATCATGCCATTTCAAAGATCGAGTGGGCGATCGAGTGGGCGTTGAACTATTATATAACTCAGTCAAGACAGAATTCAAGACAGTTGAGTTCGAGTTCCAAGGAGATCGGACGAAGTTGGAGACGAGATGTGGTAGGGAAAGCCACACCAGGCCGAAGGGGCTTGGGGTCCTGATGAATTGGGGTCCAGAGAAGATGCTGATAAGATGCAGTAAAGAAAGCCAGCACCCAGCAGAGAGTACCCCAGGGCCCCCGGTTGAGCATCAGGTGAACGAGAAAGACACAACGCTGACGGCCATAAGAGTGGGGGTCAAAGTATTTCAGTTCTGTTCGGTCTCCAGATTCCTCTCACACGCAAACCTTGAATAACCTTTCCGAACCCTTACAAATAAAGTGAGAGGTAAATATTTTGTTAAAGAAGTCTTCCTGCGTATTTATTATTGTGTGTATATGTAGATGTGAATCTGCATATGACAATATAACAATATGTAAGTCGAACTCAAGATTTTTGTTCAAAATTCCGGATTAGAACTCTACCATCTGTACAGGTCGACCTCCAAACATACAGTAGGCTACTGGTTGGTCAAAATGTACGCCAAAGCCCAAAATGATAACCTGTTGCAAAAATATATCAGTTTATTAGATTTTACCTTCATAAATGTATACGAATAAATACTTTTACACTTACAGTCTGGTATCTTAGAATCATGATTTTAATCGTCATTAAAAAAACTTCAAGAAATCTTCATTTAAAATGTTGTGCTATGTAAATACAGTAATAATGTCAATGTATATATATCCAATAAAATAATATTATGTTTCATTAAACTGTCAGTACACCTATAGTGAATTGTGCACGTAATTTTTCTGTGAAATCAGAATTACATTAAGAACATTTGACTTTTCGCTCAAGTGCACCCCACACCAGTTTAATGGGATTTAAGTCCACTGATTGCGCTGTTAAAGGACGTGCTATTTCTCTTTGCTTTTAATGTACTTCTGGCAGAGTTTACAAGTATGCTTAGGTTCATTATCTTGCATGAGTACAAATCCTTGACCCAAAAGCTGCGTATCAGATGGGATCGTGCGTTGGTGCTGTATGCTGTGAAAGCCGACCCGATTCAATTTGATCATTATTTCTTAAGCAATTTGATCCCCTTCCTTTTTCCGGTGAAAAACTAATAATTACCCATCCACCCCGCATGAGCAGGAACTGACACAGGGTCATTTTAAGCTAGGTTTAACTGGTTTTAATTGAGAGTTTTCCTTCTTCTAGACTGGTTGCCATACCAAAGAGCTCAGCCCGCGCAACTATTTATCCATAGTAGGAGGCAGAATTCTTTGAATTATAACATTATCAAGCTTATTTGCTCAATGTGAAATGCAAACGGTCTTGATTTGAACTAGGGTCCCTGTGTACATTTCCCACGACGGTAATCACGACACAATAATTTTGCTGACTTTCGCCTCTCCAAAAATAAAAATAATTCGCAGGTCTTTACAACAAAGATTAATTTTACCAGAAAAAATGTCTGCAGCTGCTCAAAGCTAATGAGTTCATTATCACCAACAGACATATAATGACCAAACTAAAACTAATAATAGTTCAAAAGGTAAATAGAATTATTCATTCAAACTTCAAAAGGAAGTCTTTGAAATGATGTCTCATAAAACCTCTCATCTATTTGATAAAATCCATAAGCCTGAAATTCTTTTTATAATAATAATAATAATATTTTTACCTAATTGATTTGTTTGCATTAGTGAAAATGTTTTAAACCAGAAAAGATCTTATTTACTACTTAAGAATTTTTTCTGAAGAAACGTATTTTATTTAGCATATCACCAGCGATACGAGACAGAGTTTTCAGCTTTCAGTATATTGTTCTAAGACATTGTGTACTTGGATGGTATGATGGCATGTTGATTGCAGTGTACGACTAAAAGCAACGATTCAACATTAAATTCAAAAAAGAAAAAAAAACCAAAAGAAAAAAGAAAATTTTCTTATGAAATAAAAAAAAACAGAAGTAGAAAGTTCTCTGAAAGAGTCTCTTTATTCGGCAGAATCAACTTTGGGGAATAGTTTGGTCTTTGATCTTGGAGTCGTGTCATGAAACCAACACTAAAATTTGCCCGCAGCTTTTTTTTTTTAACAGAAAGAATATTGTAAGATATGTAACTTCTTTCACAAAGTTCTATTGTTGTACATACAAATGCTAGCCGACATTTTGATATCGACTGAAATCTGAACTTCATACAACTTTTCGTCTTTTTTCCTAGTGGACAGCTACACTAAATTCATATATATATATATATATATATATATATATATATATATATATATATATGATATGAGAAGTTGGTTGTTTTTCGCTAAAATAAAGCGGACGGGTGAATTTATGAATTTTAAAATGCTTTCATAGGAACGAGTTTTTTTAACCAGAAATTTAATTATGATGTTTATTTTTTTATTTGGTATACTGTTTCGAGACCTCATTTCTCCTACTTCACAGCTTAATATCACACTGAAAATCAAGATAATGCAAGAGCTGTATTGCATCGGTAGCTCTTAGGTTCTCCTCAGGAATACAAATAATTAAAATAATAAAAAATATAAAATAACTGTTTTAAGGAACTCTTGGGAAGCTTTTGAAGCATTCAAGTAGATTTTCGTAAAGGTTTTAGTGTCTCTATCGAATAACAGAGGTATAAGAAAAAAAGCAGCGTCGCAAGTCAGTTGTTTCTGTGCTTCTGCTACGGCGACCTCAACCCCAGCTTATCCATTGGTTCATAGACTTGAGTGTACGGCCGAAAGAATCCAGACTCCATAACAAAAACGCTGCTAAGACAATAAATTCGGTAAAATACCATTTTCTGATTTCATTGATCAATTCCTTAATTTTTATATATTTGGATATTTCCATTTTCTTTACGAATTCATTGTAACTTATCAATGACTATAAGTAGTTATCTATTTCCTTGAACAGTTTTACAATCGAATTTTTTGTCCTTCTCTTTCTTCCTATTAAAACTTCGAGTTAAACAATGAGGCCTTGGAGTTTGAATATTTGTATTATATCCTGTCATTAAAATCTCTCTTTTCTCTCTTTTATTATATTATTCTTTAATTGTGTTACGCCGGTCGTAACAATACTAACTGTTTTTCTCATTGGCCGTTAATGATTGATGTCGTTATTTTTAATAAACGTCGTCGTAAATTTGAGGTTCCTGTTGTTTTATTTGTAATAAACTGAATTCATATCATTTGAAATTCATAGCATTCTTTATTTCTGGTATCTGCATGATCTTGAGACATTTTCCTTGTAGAACAATGAATTTATTTTGGTTAAAAAAAAAGAGAGATATAAAATGTGCTTTCAAAACCTTATTGTTGATGTTTAATCACGTAAAGGATTTGGTATAAGCAAGGAAATAGCTAATTGGGCATTTTTGAACCTGATTGGTACGGTCTAAAGCAAAGAAAAGCAAGACAACACAGAAAAGTAAAACAAAACAGAAAAAAGCAAAATCGATCATTTTAATTTCGTATTTATATTAGAAATATGACTTACCTATTTGCAACTGCAGAAAAACGAATATCTTAAAATTTGACAAATTGATAAGAAATATATTCTAAATACATAACAAAATAAGTAAATGAATAAATAAAAAAATGTAAATTTGATTATTATAGGAAGGTCAAATCTGATCCGTAAGTGCCACTAACTGAACATCATATCAGTGATGATGTAGGGGATAGAACATCTCGAGAAAGGATTGTGAAATTTATTAAGTGGATTTTGAGTTCAGAGACAAAAATGCTATGGAAGATTTGAGAACTTAAATACCGACAATTTGGAAGAGATTTTCACTACAAACAATTGGTGACCTTGCAGAAAAATTAAAAGCAAATGAATCACCTCATTTAAATGATGTTTTGAAAGAAACCTTTTATGAAGAAAGAAGTCAAACTTAGATATTTCTGCATCAAAACGTCCATCTTTATATTACAAATGCAAACGATTATCAAACTGGAACGGAAACCTTTTCAGCAAATGTCGTATTTTTTAGATTTGTTCCCTTCAGATTAAGATTTATATTGTTGCATACAGCATTATTTATCCGATCAGCGGTTTTAATTTGGAAAATAGGACATATCTGTCCGAGTTCAAGTCATAGACGAGACTGTATTCGTTACATATAGCGCTAATACACTTAAGAAAAGTATGAATCCAATTATTCTCTCTCCAGTAATAGGAGGGCAGACTGGGTTCTTTAATCTTGGTTTACCGACTAGTCTAGAAGGATTTTTTTTTATTGAAACCTGTTAAACTCCATGTTGTGTTACAATAGCAAAGGATAAAAACAATTTGCAAAAAAAAAAAAAATCATTTTAATAAAAACACTGGATAAAAAGTGCCCAAATACCAGAGATCGGAACAATATAAAGATGATGCACAAAAGGCTCAATATGCTTTTATTTTCTATGACGAGCAGTTCCTTAAGTGTTTTAAAATATAATCATCATCAAGAGGTTATAGTATAAAAATCCGCCTGTCTGATTATTGTGTTCTACTGACGCATGTAACTCCTAGTCACAAAAGGCAAAAGGACACACACACACACACACACACACACACACACACACACACACACACACACACACACACACACACACACATATATATATATATATATATATATATGTTGTATATTGACCTTCAACCCGGCCAGACATGCCATTCCAAAGATGCGGAAGTTGCATGTTCCATTGGCGTAGGCGGGCTTGGCTGACAATATGGGACATGGTAAAATCCCGCAGTACAGTCAAGGATTGATGCACCGGAGGAGAGTGACCTGTGAACTGCATGACAGTTATTTCCGCTCGATGACAATCAAATATCCCATTCCAAGGACAGCGGAAGTGACACATCCTGATGGCCAGTTATGGGGAGATATTGAATGGGCTATTGAACTATCAAATAACTCGGTGAAGACAGGAAGTCAGAGTTTGGAGACCAGACCAGTTGGTGACAAGTTGTAGTAACCAGCATCCAGCGGAGAGCTGGCCCCCAGGCCTCCGGTTGAGCAACATCAGGAGAACGGGAAAGAAACACAGATGGCCATAAGAGTGAGAGTTAATATATTGAAGTTCTGTTCGGTCACCAACTCCCTCTTACACACAAACCTTTCGAATAAAGTGAGAGGTATATTTTTTTGAAGAAGTCTTCGCTCGTCTTCATTGGGTCGTTGTGTTCTGCATGAATCTGTATATGAGTATACAACACACACACACACACACACACACACACACACACACACACACACACACACACATATATATATATATATATATATATATATATATATATATATATATATATATTGGTTGAAAGCATTCGGATTCAGAGGAAAAGACGACAGAGAGTTCTTACATTTCCTTATTTCTCGTAAATGTTCCCTTGTTTAGAAACAAAAAAAGTTAAATAAAAGATTGAATAGTTTGAAACTACTTCAATACGCCATTATTTAAAACATAACGTTAAAAGAAAAACTCACAAAATAAGCACAAAAATAAGAACGCAAATAATAGAATATAAATATGGACAAACAGTAAATGACTAGACACTAAATATTGTCGACTGAAAAAAACATACAAGTTTGAAAGAAATTTATAAGATGTCTGTACTCACATCGTTACAAGCACCTCCGAGACGATCAAAAGTACGATTAAAAAGCCAAAGGATGAAACCATTCCAAAGAAGGTATGTATGAAATACTCTGCAAAAAATGAGAAAAATACACTGAAGAAACTTTGTAAAAGAGAATATTTGAAAAGCATCGAGCATCGATAACAGATGACATATTCAAAGATTTCGTAAGAAATAAAAAAAAAAAAATATAAAGATCATAATTTCCACCTAGAATAGATAGATATCATAAAAAAGAGTACGTGTATGGGCTCATCATTATTTTTGAATATTAATTTCTGAAACAACGGCCTGGATTCTTTAATATACATCACTTTCTGATCAAATGAATTTTAAAATAATATTTTATATTCTTCAAAAGCTATAACGTAATTTAGACTAAAGCAGGCAGAATGTATTGTATCCAATAGTTATCTTCAGTAATATTCTTACATTAATAATGATTCACAAATAAAATCACTCTTTAATGATTAGTGGGAAGTTTATCGCAGCAAAATCGTCGTCAGTAAATTCATCGTGTGCTAAATTTATCGCGAGTAAATGCATCGCATGGCAAATTTATCGCCTGTAAATTCATCGCATGGTAAATTCATTGTATCCCGTTACGAAGGTCGGCTGAAAAGTTCATAGACTGACCAAGATACACTCATTGAATGTGAACAAAGGAGGTTTATCTTCCAATATAATCCTCCGCATGGTCCACAAACTTCTGTCGGTATTGCAGCACTAGAATACCATTGGCTAAAGAGTCATCAAAGCATAAATAACGTCATTATATGAACTTTTCAGCCCACCCTTGTATTATACAGGGTTTCCATAACTGTAACATTTTGGCTCTTTTTAGTGAATTTTTAAGGGCATTGATTAAATTCTATATTCAACATCGAATTATTTACCCGTGATAAATTTACCGTGTCGTGTATTTACCGGCGTTTAATAAACCGGTTGAGAATTTAACCGTCATACTCTTCAATAATAATCTTTACTTATATTTTATAGTCATAATAATCATAAAGATATTCGAATAATTTTCAAATCCAAAATATAAAAAAGAACACTCGTAAACAACAAACGTTCCGTGTTTGTTTTAATCAAAAATCATAAAATCTAGTGATAATGCGAATGAGTTATTTTTCGCAATTTTGATTTTATTTTTCGAATCTTATTCTTAAACATATCATTATCCAAAATATTCATCTTATTGAACAGCTTTTTAAATGTTTGTTTTATGGTTTCTTTTCTATTCAAGGATGACTGTGTAATATTTGTGCGTCCAACATACGATCAAAATGTTGTTCCGTGACACTTCTGCCTCGAATTAAAGCGTTGAAGCAATATCCCGCAAAACAGCAGCTGTACGGCCACCGACCACCTATCTCGAAAACCATTCAAATTAGACGAGCAAGACCAACAGGAAACTGCTGGAAAAGTAAAGACGAACTCATAAGCGATGTACTCCTGTGGACCCTTCACATGGCCCAGTTAGGGTTGGGCAACCAGCTAGGACCCATCTACAACAGCTCTGTACTGATACTGGATGGAACACGGAAGACTTTCCTGGAGCGATGGACGATAGAGACAAGTAGGGAAAGAGCGTCAAGAAAATCCGTGCAAGTAACACGACATGATGATGATGATGATGATCTAGTCTAGTAGGTAGAATGTTTGCCTATGGCCTGGGAAACCGGAATTCAATTTCAGGTCATCATACCAAAGACTCAAAAATGGTACTTGATGCCGCTTTGCTAAACACTCAGCATTATAAGGTTTGCATGAAGGGTTAAGTGGAGTAATCCATGGAAAGGGGTAGCGTCCTCCCCAAAATCCCGGTGTAGTAACTAAGTGAACCTTCGGGTCGCCCTCGACGACGGTCACCAACTTTACTTACTTATATGTACATCTTTCTTCAAAGGAAATAAGTTATAAATTACGATAAAGTTTATCGGTAATCTGCAATCGATAATCAATACATTTAAAAGAGATTCCTTTATAAAAATTGTCATATTTTTGCAAACTGGATTCTTAATAGTGAAAATTTGATTAAATATAAAAAAAGAAATCAAAATCAACAAAAAAAATACAGTAACCATCATGTTTTATTTTGCATTTTATTATGAGTAGATAGTGGCTCTCTTATGATTGTTAACATTGTTGTCTTATGATTGTTAACATTTTATGTATATTGTTAAATAATCATATTATTTCCACGAGTAAAGACATTAATCTGGTCCGATGTAAAAAGACCGTGGTGGTGGGGGGTGATTTTGCTAGAACTGCCCATCCGTAGGTAGATAATTCCGTAATCTTAGTTGTCTAAATTTCTGAGACGAAGTTGGATGATTTTTATCATTCAGGGTTTTTGGACCATTGTCTTAATCTTTATTGGTATTCTTACAACGTTTCACATGATATGTCCTCCAGCCTTCTTCAGAACGGAACTTTGAACCACGTCTTTATTTAATCCACGGGGGTCGCTTGCTCTGATGTTGTTAACCATAACTGGGTGCAAATATTAAGAATTCCTGTATAGTTTCTCAACTGCAGTCAGGAGTGAACCGGTAGCCTCCAGATGATTTTCACTTCGAAGCTTGCGGAATCAAGGCCTATAATCGTTAGGCGATGTGTCTCGCTGGATTAAATAAAGGATGTGGTTCGAAGTTCCGTGTAGGCTCCCGAGTTCGACAAGAAACACCTGAAGAAGGCTGGAGGATATATTAACCGAAACGTTTTGAATACAACAATAAAGATGAAGACAATGGTTCAAAAACCCTGAATGATAAAAATTCTGTAATTGTTTGCATATTAATTACATATAAATGTTTGTATATATATATATATATATATATATATATATATATATATATAGCTTTATTTAAGTTTTGTACAACGAGAGCAGTGATACTATTCAACCCAGGGCGGGAGCATAAGAGGGTTCATATCTTTCAAAAGGGTATTAGTCCGAAAGTGAACGTAATAGTGAGATTAGAGTTCGAATTCACTTACTACGATATTGCAGTCCAGAACGTTAGCCACAACAGCCACAACACCAAAGGTGCTTTATATATATATATATATATATATATATATATATATATATATATATATATATAAATAATGCCGCAAATGGATAAAGCATATATTAGAGTGCTCTAGTTGTAATTTATTTGACAAAATTGAATATCTTATTGTCTTGAAATAAAAATCATTTGAAAATATTTTTACCTGAAAAACAAATGCGCAAACGTATCAGCTAAATATCTTGTCTGTGCATAAATATTTGAGTAGAATCATTCATTTTCACTACGTCATTTATTATACTCGTTATTCATTTTTTAAAAATGTTATACAGATTTTGTATTCAAGTCTATACTTGTGAGTTTGCAAAGTCGAGATTTTGAAAGCAACAAATAATAAAACAAAGATTTATTTTACTTACTGTAATATACAAATTGTAAAGTATGAAGTAGCAAAAATATAGAATGTCTGTATGAAACACACACAGAAAAAACAGTAAAAGAATAAAAAACAACAACAACAAAAAACAAAACATGGCTCCAAACTTCTTGAAACATTTCCCTACGTATTGAATTAGTTATAACGTTACCACGAAGATATCCATAATCTGCTAAAGGTAATCAATAGATTTAAAAGAACTTATCCGGATATAATGTATTAACTCAATTCTTAATAGAGAAAAAATGACGATAAATTAATTAACAATTCATAAAAGTGATATATATATATATATATATATATATATATATATATATATATATATATATATATAACATGGCGTAGTGTCTAACGTGCAAGAGAGCGACTTCGTAGTAATCCAGTCGTACTATTACGTTCAGTTTCGGACTATTACCCTTGGGAAAGGCATGAACCCTCTTATCCTCACAGCTATGGGTTGAATAGTACCATAACTGTTCTTCTACAAGGACAGATTTGACAATGAATTACTCACGAAGCTTGATATGCCATTAAACAAAAAATCTAAATTAAACCTATGGCTAATATTGCCTAAAATCGTGAATTTATGATAAATGTTAAAGGGTTAGATAATTTTTTCTAAGAGGAAAGTTAAAGAAAAAGTTTCATTTGCAGTGAAACTAGAATATCTTCCAGAGGAAATATTTAGACGAAGAAATTTATATTGGCTCAATAGGAATAGAAAAAAAATATTAGGCTGTTATCTTCCCATATGAGCCATCCAACAAAACTCATTATCTCTGAAAGGCAGTTTATATGAAGTATTTTTTCTGATATAGATTTAAAATTTGTTTGAATACTACCACATTAATCTGATGCACTACCACCAGAATGAAACTTGAACATTTGAAAGAAAATAAGAAAATTCACATAGCCTTAATCATATCATTATAGACATTGTCTTCAAACAATTCACTGAATGTTTTTTTTCATCCATTTGTCATCATATAGCTGATAGTCCTGGTTAAAAGTGCAGTAAGGGTAACTCGAAGCCGAAAATTTCTGGACCTTGTTTTACCAACGTTTGTAAAATTGGGGAATTTGAAAAGCCAAACCAATTTATCATAACATTACATGTTCCTCAATGGTACCTGCATTGAAAAAATGAAGTTTAAAAACGTTCGGCTTCGGGTTATCCTTACCACGATTTTAACCTGGACTATCAAATATGACTTGTGCTATTTAGTGGAACCCCGTAGTATGGTTTATCTTATTAGTTTTTTTTTTTAATTCTAAAACATTTTAGCGAGAGGATTGATTCATTATGTAATTTTTGTCGGATTATTCTCTTTCTATAAGCCATAAACAGCTTCCTGTCCGAAATATACAGCAATTAACATTGCACTCTTGAAAATATAAAAGTTAGCGACCGTAGTCGAGGGTGACGCGAAGGATCCCTTTTCGAATAGCTACTACACCAAAGTGTAGGGGAGGGCGCTACTCCTGTCCCTGGATTGCACCACTTTACCCTTACCTTACAATGCTGAGTGTTAAGCAAGGTAGCATCAAGTACCATTTTTGAGTCTTTGGTATGATTCGACCTGGGATTGAACTCAGGTCTCCCGGGCCATTGGCGAACACTCTAAACATTATGCCAATGTCTGGTCTAAAATATATAAATCTAAATAATATCAAATACTAAACTCATTTAAGCTATATGATTTGAAGTTTGCCCGCCAAAAAGATCCTATTTTGTTGATTCTAGATTTAATGGAAGCTAGATTTGAGTAAACTGTATTGACAGGACTTTAGACTTAGCATTTGTGTATTGAGAAATTTATTGTCTACGTTTTCGTTAAATATGTCAAATCTCCCTACGATCATAATGTTAAACTGGACCCTTATATTGTGTCTATCAGGTTAGCTAAACCATGTTTTCTAGCTGTGATCTTTTTCTGGTTATGATCTTTTTTTCTATGACTCATGCAAAATTCAAAACTTTAAAAAATCTCGTTATGTTAACATTTGTATCACGAGTAATAAAAACAATGGACAAATAAAAACATCATATGAAGTAAAAAAAGAGCAAACAATGAACCACTAGAAGGCCGTAAACCTTTAGTAGATGGTCATTAACTTTATTAATAATAATAATAATTAATGATAATAGTAATTAATTAATTAATATTCCATGTTACATTCAGAAAAAATCCTAAATAGATGTAAGTACATGCATTCACGCATTGTGGTTATGTTGCTGGTAATTTTTGAATACTGTATAATTCATAATATACATTATTAAAATTCATGATCGCTAAAATTCTATTTAGACCTATAATAACTATCTTAAAATCCTTCACAGAAGCTGATTTGGCAGTTTGTAATTATAAAGATATTTTTATAATCGGCTCACTGGTCTGGTAGGTAGAGTGTTCGTCAATGATTTGGGAGACTTGGGTTCAATCCCAGGTCGCATCATACCAAAGACTTTAAAAATAGTACTTGATACCTACTTGCTTAACACTCAGCAATATAAGGTACGTATCAAGGGTAAAATGGAGCAATCCTGGGAAAGGAGTACCGCCATCCCCTATACCTCTGTGTAGTAGCTATTGAAAAGGGAACCTTCTTGTTGCCCTTGACTACGGTCACCAACTTCACTTTACTTTAGTTATATCAGATGCATCTACTTGTGGTTGCTGAGAAATACCGTAAATTGTGGCATACAAATAAACCTTTTAAGTCTGAAAAAATCTCTAAAAATCCTCGGTCGACTTGAACGGCAGGAATAAAACCCAAATTTTTACCTTAGTGGTCAACCAGTGGTAAAGTTTTGGAATTTACTCTAATTGTATTCGTCGAAACATTGGCCCTTTTTAAGTAAAGTGATCCCACATATATTTGGTTTCGTTTAACATAGTTTTAGCTACGATGGTCAGCCTTAGAAAAATTAATTCGTAAGTAACTAAAAATTCAGATACAAGAATTAAGAGACAGAATTAAAAACTATAATGGTTTCATCTAAAAATAAACAAATTAATCATTGAAGTTATGTAAATCTAAAAAGCTACTATCTTATATTTGGGAAAAAGAAACATGTTTCCACATGATTTTTATAAGATGCGAGCAGAAACCGGCTCATCATTGAATAAACTTCGCTGATTTGACGGGGAGCGTTGCTTTCAATGTGACTCGAAAATAAATTTCCTTATCATTATTGTCTTACTCATCTATAGGTTATATTCATGTTTACTCCCAAATATCCTGAATAGAAGATTTTCTTAGATCCACAATGATGTGTTATTTCTATTTTTATGATTGGTATATCCCGGAATATTAGAATACGGTTATGATTTGAGTTTAACCTTAGCGTTGATTCCTTCTGTTCTATTATTAAATGATATTCTATGAACTGATTCCTTCAGTTATAATTAAATGATATTCTATGAATGAGGTCCTGGCAAAAGTTTCAGTTCACCTTTCCATTCTTCTTTTAAGTGAGACAAAATTTCTCGTGTCTCACCGAATATTCCACACATATGAAACCACTTCATAAAGAAATAAAACCCCTCATTTCGTACCAATTTTTTTTTCTTTTTTTAAGGAAGATATTTTTTTCTTTAAGTTGTTTGAACTTCTGAATAGTGTCTCGCACATTTTGACTTCTTTCTATTTGAATTGGTTTGCCTCCGTTTCCGTGAAACGGGAACAGACATATTTGGTTTAAAGGTCTCAGCTTCCAATGCTTATTTCTTGGCTCGAAACCAAACTACCTCATCAAAGGATTAAAAAAAAGAACGGCTATAACATACTTCAAATTTTTTGTTGTTGTATTGCTTTGATAAAGCACGATAGATTTTTTACCGACTTATCTCCAAGGGAAATATAATGTTTTCAAACTCTTTAAGAACCAGTGGTAGAGATTTGCAGCTTGTAATGCAAAAATAAATCATGCCACTTTCTATTGAATGAAGTCGCTCCATGGTTTACTTTCAGATAGAAAGTTGAAATTATGGTCATTCAATTTAATACACCAAAACATAGGCATAGGTATTACTTAATCTCCCAATTAAGTTTTAGTTTACCTATCATAATACAGGTGGGTGAAAACGTTAAATGTGCCAATATATATATATATATATATATATAGAGAGAGAGAGAGAGAGAGAGAGAGACAGACAGACAGACAGACAGACAGACCGACATTCAGGTTATGTATTATAGTTAAAGTCTGCATCAAGGGGTGAAATATATTTCGTGACTTTCATTGTTATTTTTATTTGGTTAGTTATGATTATATATAGTGAGCACGAGTCAGCAGTACATTCACACATGCTCATGTGAATATTATAAAGTATACAGTTATGTATCCTAATCTCTGCATAATCCTAAACTTGCATGAAGTACCCATGCATCAAGTTGCAAGTATTCATTTATCCACATGATAATTTAAAATTTTCAGATAATACATCTGTACTCGACCTATATATATATATATATATATATATATATATATATATATATATATAAGATTTGATATAAAAACTTATGTTGGATCTGGAACATTAACAAGTTCTTTTTTGATGCCTAATCTCACGTTCGAAGCATTTCGGTTGTGAGAAGAGAATGCAACAAGAACAGTTACAAAGATGAGTACTTTAATGAGTTATCAAGCACTTTCAAACACCTCAATATCTTGGTAGCAATGCGCGCACTCATAAACCAAATACACACACACACACACACACATATATATATATATATATATGTATATATATATATGTATTTGATTTCCATCTTACTTTAATATATTTTATATTATTAACTTTTTTTTTAATCAGTAATGTTTTATATAATTGGTAACGGTTTTTTAAAAAGAAGAATGCATAAACATTATGTTTGTTGATATGTAGTTATATTTCCACCGTAAAAAAGTTTTTCATCAAAAAAAGTTTTTAAAATTTGAATTCTCTTTCTGCCGGGAGCAATATAAGCGTTTCTGTATCATATTCAAATATATAACTGTATTTTTTTCATCCGATAAGGTCACAATACCATCTGAGACTGAAATGAATTTATAATGTAATTACAGAATTGAATTCTTTTTCGTTTAATTCACCCCCCATATATATATATATATATATATATATATATATATATATATATATATATATAACTGTTTATGGAGGTGTTTGCAATATAATAAATGGTGACAGGAGTTCAAACCCTGGCTTAGGCTGTTTGTACTTCACATAGCACTAATACTCTTGCGAAAGGTATGAATCCAATTATCATCTCTCGAGCTAAGGATAAATAATAGGGCACACTGGGCTTTTTAGCCACGGTATGGAAACCTATTTAAGAGAAGGAAAATTCTGAATTAAAACCAGCTAAAAGTGACCTTGTGTCGCATCCTGCTCATGCGGTGGGGTTGGTATATATATATATATATATATATATATACACGCTATAGAAAAGTTAATAGGCTCACAAAGATCTCTCATGGAATGTGTCTAAATGATCTTTATTTTGCAATATATTCCCCCTTGCGTTCCACGCACTTCATCCATCGGTCTCGCTGTGCTTGGATAACGTTAGTAAAAGAAGCCATTAGCAGTATATATTACATAATCACATACGCTTTTCGAATCACCCTCGTATATATATATATATATATATATATATCTATATATCATGCAACCTACTCTTACTACAATAGTGAAAATAGAACATCGATTTCAGTGGATACCCCTGTCTTTAAAACGTACACAGTTGTTAATTCTGATTTGGACGCTTTAGTGAAATACCCCCGAGGAAAAATCAGGATTCATTTGTTGTGGCCTAATAGCCAGTCTGGAAGGAAAGTCATAAAAGTAGCGCAACAAATCTTCTTTCACTCTTTCGAAATGCTTTTACTTGCGTTTTCTCATCTCTGTAAAGATTCCATGCTTTTTAGTCGAAGACATCTTACATCAAGTATTTAATTATTTTTCTCTACTGGGCGCCTTTGAGTGCGTGCTTGCTTCTAATGCAAGTGAATCCTCTATCTCGCTCAGATTCAATCTTTGTCTATATTCTCTTCATGAATGCATGATAAGTTTACCTGTATCTCGTTATCAGTGGCATGTTTTCTTTTGGAATACCAAGCTGGCTACCAGTATTCAGTCTGAATGACATTGCAGACAGCAAATGCAATAGTGATACCTAGTCCCTTAAACTGCACGACAAGTAATGTGAAATGAAAAGTTTTCTTGTTGTTTTAACGCAAGATCAAATATTTCGGTGGGTTTCCCGGGTAAAAATTAGATAGACATCATTACTTAATTCTCTCCCCCCTCTCTCTCTCTCTTTCTCTTACACTTTCTCCTATTTTCTGTTCACTGCTATAGTTTTTATTCTTCAGTACGCTTCGCTGTTATTGTCTTGTTTTTTCAGTTTTTTCCTTTTGAGTTATTCTTTCTTTCGTTATCTTGGTTGGTTTTAATCAAATTTGATATGCTCGTGTTCCTGCGTTCGGTTTCCGTTTCGTTGTTTTAATGGCATATCAACCTTTGTGGGCTATTTAATGCCAAAGCCATCCCTGTTGAACATTAATGGCATAGATCAATCCCTAGCATGGATAGGGGGAGTCTCCATGACCTAATGAATAAAGTGCTGGACTTCGGCCTCGAAGTAAGCAAATTTGAACTCCAGTCTCGCTATTAGGTTCTGTTTCTGGCTAAGACCCTTGGAACGAGATTTAAACCCCCTTATCCCACCCGATATCAATTATATACTATCATTCCTATTTTTTTTTACATTGGTTACTTTTTTATTGAATACTCAACAAAGGTTGATATGCCATTGAACAAAGTAAGCAAACCAACCCTTAGCTGAGAAGATGAGGAAATTTGCATCTTTTTCTCAAAGGTATTAGTCCGAAAGTGAACGTAATAGCGCAACACTCAAGGAAAAGCGCTAATCCGTGCTTGGAGCACACGTACACACACACACACACACACAGAGAAAGAGAGAGAGAGAGAGAGAGAGAGAGAGAGAGAGATTGATAGCCAGAGAGAGAGAGAGAGAGAGAGAGAGAGAGAGAGATAAGAATAATCTGGCGCAATGATTCTCCAAGCGAGACTAAACTGTTAACATCTTTTTCGTCTCATATTTGACCTTCATAAAAGTATGAAATAATGCACACACACACACACACACACACATACACACACACACACACACACACACACATATATATACATATATATACAGCTATGTCTACATGCAGGATATTATTATATGTGATCAAGATAATTCAAAAACTGAAACTTACAATACAATATCTAATGAATTATTTCGGAAGTTCCTCGATCGTGTAAACCCTGGCTGCCGGGGCTGTAAAATACACCGACTGAATCTCTGAAGAGGGGTAAGACTCCCTCAACGAGTGTCCTGCATATGACACAAAACAATCTGATGATGAGGCTCTATGAATGCTGAAGCGTTGGGAATATAGAGTACCCTTTTATTGATACCGCTTCCAGGTCAAATTTGGTCCAGAGAAGTAGGGTCCAATTCTTGGGTCAAATGGAAGTGTTTGACATATAAACTGTATCATGCTAAGCTGGATTGTTTAAAATAGTACTGGTTTTGACTTTTAATCTGAGTACTTTTATCAAACTGAATTGTTTGAAATAGAACTGTTTATATGTATAAAAATGGATTTGGCATTAGATAACCTACAATGGTTGATATAGTATAAAACCAAACCAAACTGTCAAAATTCTCAATATTGTGTAAAATACTAAAGTGGGTATTTTACAGATAATTTAAAGTTTCATTTATTGTTCATTTTTTTTGTCTTGCTTTAGTTTTGATACTTAAAAACATCTTAATCTTTTTCATGGCTTTAGTTTTGGATGAAGTTTTCAGCAGATTAACTTCACTGGCCATTGTTGGTGTCATCAACCCTCATTCGATGGCCCGTTTTAATGGATCTCCGTCTCAAAGACAATTATATATACGTTAAATTATCTAGCTTGCGTTAGGTCTGCTACCACCTGAGAGGTATGTTATCGGTCTGACGTAAAGTCAAGCGGGTTTCGATTCCAACTTGAGGCGTCTCGCATGTCTAGCCACAATGAAGAGTTGTGATACAACGAAGCAGTCTTTCTGTGTATGACAATATCCATGCCCTCTCCGAGGGGTTGAGGACTTTAATGAAGTAATTTACAGTTGCCACTAGCGTAATGCAAAGTTCTTCTAACAAATTGAGGGTAAAAAGTAAACGGAGGTTAATTCATATTCGCTAAATTCCCAAGCTTAAATTGGGTCTTCTGCGGGCTGAGAGGTATGTTATTGGTCTGACGTAAAGTCAGTCGGGTTTCGATTCCAGCTTGAAGTATCTCACGTGTCTCGCCACACTGAAGAGTTGTGATACTACAAAATAGTTTGTGGATGACAATATATATATATATTCTCAAATATCAATTTGTGTATTTGCTTATCAAGAAGTTGGATCATTTGTTTTCTTTTTCACTCTGCCAATGTTAAAGTTTGGGATGAACCGAAAATAGAAATATATTACATATGTATTTATAGTTTTTTATTAGTACCACGATATATATATATATATATATATATATATATATATATATATATATATATATATATATATATATATATTCAGGTAATTAACTTTTTTTTTATCCCATCCATAGATGTATATCCGAAAATCCAGTCAATCCATCTAAACCGTCAGAACTTGTAACTCTTGTCGCTAATGTCTGTGAAACTAAATCTTTGTGGCAGTTGACATATGATCAACCTGTCTCAAAAGTTGTAATTACTTGCTGGTCGGTTTACACTGGCACGTCCTATGATGGAGTCCATAAGAGAACGTCGCTGATGCCTTCATTCTTATTCGCCGGGCAGAGCCTTGCATATCTTTTTTCGTTTTATCTGGATGATTTTTGGGATTGAAGGTAAGAAACTGTACTATTTTGTGGGATGTTGTTTCCAGGATTTGTTCAAAAATGTACGTAGCATTTTTGAGTTGTTCCCACCGAGGTTTATAATCATGTATTTCATTACAGTCCAAGTGGTGCATCCATACAGTAGTACAAACACAGTCACTGATTGGAAGAAATCCTCTTATTTTATCACAGATTTCAGATTTCCATATGATCAGTAAAATTTCAGCATACATATATACATACGTATAAAAAATCACAGGCATATATGTATATATATATAAACACACACACGCACATGGATATATACATACATATATATATATATATATATATATATATATATATATATATTGCTCAAAACATACACGTATATGCATATATGCATATATAGAATCACACATGTATACATATATAAAATCCCACATAGGCACACTTATTTATATATATAAGCACACACACAAACATATGTATACATATGAATGCACATATATGTATGTATATATAAACATACAGATACACATATAAACACAAACACATAAATATCAGAACACACACACACACACACACACACACACACATACACACACACACACATATATATATATATATATATATATATATATATATATATAACCGGGCCATTAGCTGAATTAGTAGAGTGTTCGCCAATGAGCTAGGAGACCAGGCTTCAATCTTAGGTCGAAGCATACCAAAGACTAAAAAATGGTACTTGATTCCGCCTTGCTTAGCACTCAGCATTATAAGGTTAAGATCAAGAGAAAAGTGGAGCAATCTGGGGAAAAGAGTAACACCATCCCCTAAATTTCAGTGTAGTAACTATTGAAAAGAGAGTCTTCTGGTCACCCTCGACTAAGGTCGCAAACTTTACTTATATATATATATATATATACACACAGATACATACATTGACAAACACGCTCATTCATATATATAAATACATATATATATATGTAGTTTTAGTACTGGTTCAAGTGTACCTGCTAACCACTTAGCTAAATAGTGTTGGGCGGAGCCAACCATAGAACAAAGGAGGACATTGGGTTATGAATTTGGGGACAATAGGGCGTATCTCTGGGATCCAAAAGGGCGTATCTTTTCGCTGATGCTTTTAGGGACTAAATGGTCTTTATAAAACTCAAGCAACTAACGCTGGATACATTGTTCTTGAATGGGGATTTGGTCAAATTTATCTACACTACGAAATTGAGTACATTTAGAAGTGTTGTTTAGAATATGAGCCATTTTTTTAACGTAGTCAGGTCCATTAATAATCACGACACCAGAACTTTTATCTGGTTTAGATATAATGTTAGTCATTATTATGTAATGATTTAACAGCGTTAAGGTGTTGCCGATGTTGATAAAAGTCAGATTTATCAATGCTGGATCCAAAATGCAAGTGGGCAAGATCTGCTAAACGGATTTTTTAGGCTATAAGTACATCAGTGGCGGTAGGCGTATATTTAGCCAGCTAAACAAACAGCAGTTCGTATTCAGAAAATACAAATTCTCTTTTGATCCGGGCAGGTGGAATATAGAATTCAAGTCCTTAATTGAGAACAAATTTCTCGGTATTATTGAGAGTATTGCGTGAAAGTTTATCAATATTAAGGGGAAAATATCGGATTTAGATCCATAACGTTTTTTTTTGTGAGAATGGTAATAAATTATGTTCTGATCGTATAATGCTATCAGTTTTATCATCTAGGGTGGCAATACAGGCAAAAACAGATAGTGTTAAAGAAGGATAGAAAGTCTAACTTAACCCGCCATAGCTGTTGATGGTGACGTCTCAGAAAAATAAGGTTTTTTTTTTTCATTTTAGAATGGCGTTAATCTAATAAGAACGTTTTTTTTTTTTAATGTGAAGGTCGGGTTTAACTCATTAAATACCAACCAACCAACCTTCTGCAAGCAAAAGGATTTTTACAATCTTCTTTTTTTCAACCACACGGATTTTCAACTAAGCCAAAGTTATTCATAGAAAAGCTAAAAGAAACCGTTCCAATCCCTCCAGGTAAATGGTTGTTTTGTTTTTTTTCCCTAGTTTGTTTTTTACTTATTTTTTTAAAATCTCGTGTGTTGTCACCTTCTTTGACGTATTCTTCGCTACTGTTTGCTTTCACGAAGTTTCTTTGACGAGACGGCCCTAAAAAGGGTCCTATTTTTAAAACGCAAAATGTATGCTCTACTTAAAGCTATTCTAACACACGCACACACACACACACACACACACACACACACAGACACACACATATATATATATATATATATATATATATATATATATATATATATATATATCAGAACATACAAACACACACATATATGTATATAAGCATATATATAGATACACTCTCACATACATGAACATATATAAAAACACATACATATTTATAAACAGATACATTTGTAATTATATCTATATGATAAACACACACTAATAAATATATATGTATATGTATGTTGTATGTATGTATGTATAAACACGTACACATAAAAATAAATAAGAGCACAGATATATATATATATATATATATATATAAACACTCATATGGATATAACATGCATATTCATATATAATACATATATATATATATGTGTGTGTGTGTGTGTGTAAATATACACGTACTGAAACACACACATATATACATGAATATATAAACACATGCACTCGCAAGCACACACACATATCTCTCTCTCTCTCTATCTATCTATCTATCAATCGGCTTGGGTGCGGAATCACTGGCAAATGAAAAAATGATAATGTTCGGAAAATTATTACCGAGGATTTGGTCATGACTGGGAATTGTGTGTGCTGAGTATTCTGGCCAAGAGAAACATCACAATGCAGGAACCACCTCACTTTTCACTTGGTATTGCTTTGTGCGACTTTTTTATTTTATCCAAGCTCAAGGGATCATCAAGAGAATCTGTTTGGAAGACGTGGAGGCCATCACGAGAGCCATAGTAACAGAGTTGAGGGGTATCCCAGAAGAATCCTTTCAGCAGTACATAGGAGAATGAAAAATACGTGGTGAAAGTGCATTAGGAGGATTATTTCGAGGGAAAATTCTTGTAATTCGTTGTTTCGAGTTAAAATAAATGGATTGTGACACCAGTTCTGTTATTTTCTGACTTATTACTTCGTATAAACGCGCTCACACACACACACACACACACACACACACAGAGAAACAAACAAATACATACATATACTCACATTCAAACGAACACACACGAACACACACACACATATATATACACATACATAAATACTGACATATATAACACTCTACTACATGCATAAACACACACACACACATATAAACACGTTTATATAAATGCTCGCACACACACACACACACACACACATATATATAGGCATAAATATATAAACACATGCATATATATAGACACATAGATATAAACACACATAAAAATACACACACATACATACACATATATAATTATGTGTGTGTATTTGTGTGTGTTGTGTATGTGAGAGATTATTTAGCCTCCATAGTAATCAGGAAATCTTGATAAAAAGATAAAATATTCTTTATCTAAGCCAGTACATCGTGTTAGCTGCAGAACTACTGAAAGTGCTGACATTTTTTTAAAAAAGAAAAATCAATCAACCTAAAAAGAATCCCCACTCTCTACGTTGCTTGTTTTCCGATGTTTTGCAAATTTTATATGCCCGAAAGCCAAGAAGGGAAAATCCATGAAATATCAGGAAATCGCTTGACAGCCTTTGTTTTTTTTTATTGTTTCTTTTTATCATCTTTTTTCTCGAAGTCTTAAAAACATATCATTAAATTCGAATTTCAAGTTATTGATGTTTTTAGACAAAGTAAATATTTTTTAAAGATTTTGCTGTGCGAGGATATGAAAATTATACCTTGAATATTACGTTGCAGATTTTGTGGGGAAAAAAGTGAAAGAAATTAAAAGTTGGTCGAGTATTTCTTTCATTTTGATTTCAGATGGTGTCTATTGCAACTTTCCAAATTCATTCTGTGGTTGTTCATAAACATTACTGATTACGAGAAGAAAAAAAAATGATATAACTTCCGTCGAAAGTCTAACTCAAAAAATCTATTTAACCGAGTAAGACACAAAAGTCTGTAATTTGTTTGGACTGGAACACAGGTTACTTACACAAATTACTGTTCCTTTGGCTGTAACTGGTGCGTTTAGCTTAACTTGATCGTACTTAATCCGCCTTATCCACGGGAAGAAATGATGAAAAAGCTTCATTTTTAAAATTAAGATTATATAATTTAATCCAGGTTAAAAGAGCATGACTCAAAGCTGAACATTTGTATAACTTATTTTTTCGACTCTGGTATTATTGGAAACAAGAAATCATTTCTTGTTCCCAGTAAAAAATAAGGTCTAAAAAGAGTTCGGCTTTGAGTTACCGATACCACCCTTTTTAACTAAACTAATTGTAAAGAACGTAAAAAATTAGGTGGAATAAAAATTATTGAAAGATAATACATTACCGGAGAAATTGAAATTATTTTTATTAATTACATCTTATTACTGGGTGTAAAGAAGAAAGAATGAAATGAAAAATAAAATTAACTGAAACAATTTAAATTGCTAGCAATGCTACTTCTATGAAATTCGAGCAACTTGTAAAAATAAGATGAAACTGAAGCTAGTAAAAAAAATAATAATGACAATGCTTAATCTAAGAAAGTCAGAAAAAGCTTCTGCTGTTATATCTTAATATAACTAGATATAGAGAAGATATAAAATTAGTAATTAATGATAAGATATGAAATTGTAATTAATGATAATTTTCACTTCTTAGTAATTTACCTTATTTCACTACAACGAGTAACAGTCAAATGCAACAAATTTATGCAGTTCTATTTTCTTTGATGAAACTTTTGTCATTTGCTAGTTCTTTTTTGCTATTCATTTAATCTTCCGTTACCTTTTTCTTGTTGTTTCTATTTTAATCAGTAAAACAGTAGCTACACCGATAGAAGAATGAATAAAAATGATGATGCTTCATCTAATATTCGAGACAATATCACTGGCATGTATCTACTATTAGTTCTAAAAGAACACAATTGAATAATGATCCTGGTTTTTCAGAAAATAAAAAATCAAGAAGAAAAATTGTCACTATTGAACCGGAAAAAGGTAACTGAAAGAAAAAATGTTACATAAAAGTCAAGTAAAAAAAATTAGGTTGTTGGATGTGAAAACGACTGTGAGAGCTGAACATTTCTTTAAATCCATTATATTTTGCCAGAGTTAAAACTGATGGCTCATACTTCCGTAAAATAGAATTTTCAATTGAAATTTAAAGTTCACAAATGTGGCAATTATAATCTTTTAATGCATCATTATTGTAGAAGCAGGTATTTAACATTTTTATTTCTTGACATCACTTTGTGACAGAAATATCCCCTAAATTCTAAGCTGTCATGTGTGAAGTGTAAATGAACTTCGGCAAATGGTAATGGTAGCTCCATCAAGCGAATGTCACACTATTTTTTTTTTCAGATACGATCATTGCTTGGATCTGTGCACATCGTGCGTTTGTGGTTGAAACTTTAAAAAATATTAGTGAATCTGTAATTGCAACACTGACGTTTTCGTTCTTATTTCATGTCATGTTGAATGATGCTGTTTTAGATAGAAAACTGATACTGCTATGGGTTGAACATTTCTGAATTACAGATATATCGATTAAAAACTGTTGTCCTTTATTTAAACAGTGGAATAAATATTTTAATATCAGTAACCTTGGGCTTTTTGTCAACCTAACACACGACTAGCAAAGGCATGGACAGCTATCAATAGGCTAGCGGTCATATGGAAGTCAAACATGACCGATAAAATAAAACGCAGTTTCTTCCAAGCAGTGGTCGTGTCGATATTGCTGTATGGATGCACTACATGGACGCTAACTAAGGGTATGGAGAAAAAGCTTGACAGCAACTACACAAGAATGCTTCGAGCAATATTGAATAAGTCATTGAGGCAGTGTCCCACGAAGTAGCAACTGTACGGCCACCTACTACCCATCACGAAAACTATCAAATTTAGACGAATCAGACATGCGGGACACTGCTGGAAAAGTATGGACGAATTCATGTGATATACTCCTGTGGAGCCCTTCCGATGGACGAGCAAAGGCAGGACGTCCAGCTAGAGCCTACACACAGCAGTTTTGTGCCGATACGGGATGTAGTCCTGAAGACATACTGGAAGCAATGGGCAATAGAGAAGGGTGGCCAGAGAGGGTCAGTGATATCCGTGCTGATGGCTCAACATGATGATGATGATGATGATGATGATGAAAGCATGAGTGATCCAATTCATAATTTTACCTGAATATAATGATAAGTTATTCGCTAACGGAAACAACAATTGGTACCTACCTAAATTTACTTGTACCACAGAGGTGACAGTTTAAGTTGTGGGAATTATATTTCTGCCGCAACCTGTATTATTTATTCTTATCTCCTTCATAAAGAAATAACAAAAAAAACTTCCTTTCTTACTGAAGGGTGAAGATTATTGAGATCTTTCTCAGAGTTAATAGTAGGTTCTATCCAAATATATACAACTCTAATATGCAATTTTATTGAAGTTGGCTTCAGCTAATACATCTTCATAACATTAGATCTATATTTCTAAGAAAAATACATCAGGGTGATTTAGATCATGACTGGGTTCTGATAAAGCTGCTACTGCAATATGGCAGATACGTCTGCGAGTGTAGTTTGGCTCAGTGTCATCTACATCTCTCATCACTCAATATATCATGCAAGTGATATCGAGATAACTTGCAACTGAAGAGAGTGCAAGGAAATAGGTTTATGCTTTTCCTCAGGTCAGTTTGTATAAAGATAATATAAATAACCTTCGCAAGAATTCGAACTCAGTTTGCCCATATCCTTATCCGTAATGATGCATCTCTGTTAGAACAACATGTTTATACAATTTATAAGATATTTATAAACTCTAGAACGTAAATCTGTCTTTCTGCTTTTAGAAGAAAGGCTAATTTCATGGTTTAAATAGTCGTCTATTTCCTAAAAGCAACAGATGCCAGCTTTCAAGCCCAGATAAAAAAAGTAATGACTTTGAATTCTGATTAAAAAAAAAAAAAATAACAGCGTGATTGACGCAGCACAATCTTCCTGTATTATTATTTCATATTTCTTTGCATTCAGTATCAAGCCTGACCAAGCTAAGATTACTGTATATGCGCATCTGTATACCTGGTTTTTTTTTATCCTTGGATCAATCAAATATTATGTGGTTTTTGTAAGGTAACATATTTCGCTAGATTCCAATTAACAATAGAAATCTAGTGAAATATATTTCAGAGAATGAAGGAACATCACATTTTAAATCGATTCTTTCAAAATATTCCCTTTCATTTCTCTTATCTCACGTATATTCCCAAAACAAGACGTAGAGAAAACTGCCCACGCACGGGAATGCTAAAGTGTTGTCACACTAAATTTCTTGTTATAATGGGTAGATTTTGTACGGAGTATATAAATAATAATTTCAAGTTTATCATTAACTGATACTTCTTTTATTATTTGAGGTGGAATTATTTTAAGGGCTTACTAATCTTAGTTTTTAAAATAATGTACTGAGGTTTTCATGTGCAGTTGCTGAAAACTAATTTTTGAGAATACTGTTAAAAGACAATAGGAACAAACGTGCTGTTTGTAAGCGCACGTCATTAAATGGTGACGTTAGAACGAGTGCCACTGCCACGCAAGTTTAATTTAAACATCAGGAT
Organism: Sepioteuthis lessoniana; assembly: GCA_963585895.1. Classification (NCBI taxonomy): domain Eukaryota; kingdom Metazoa; phylum Mollusca; class Cephalopoda; order Myopsida; family Loliginidae; genus Sepioteuthis; species Sepioteuthis lessoniana. The sequence continues at coordinate 69,661,728 of OY757911.1, read as the reverse complement.
GGGGATTTTTATATAACGAATAATTTTATTTGAATGTGTGTATTTACTTCACGCCTCCGTCACGAGCAGGATGCGATTCATGGTCTGTTTTTAAGTGGAGTACAGCTGTTTTGAATCCTCTTAGAAAGGTTACTTTACTAAGGCTGAAGAACCCAACTTGTCTTACAATCTAACCATAACTGAGTGAAGAAGAGAGAGAATCTGTGTCTTTGCCCAGTGCATTAACACGAATTTAAAAGAAAAACAGCTTCGTTCACTATTTGAGCTCGGGTCGCTGATTCTGTTTCGTACAATGATAACCGTACACTAAACGCATCTTCTCTCTTTCTCTTTTTTATATATCGAGAATTCACATAAGTAACACATCACGGTGTAATTATGAAGAGAAACCTCAAGCACAAAGAAAGGCATTTGAGACCAGTCTTCACTTTATGACAGCTCCCTTTTGATTCATGGCTTATGATCTAATGATTCAATTGTATCTCTTTATGTCTTATATATATCCTTAAGCTCTTATATAAGGTAAAATTAATGACTACCCTCAGTTTTGCCATGTTTTTATTTAGGATCAATCTAATGAGTTTGGCAGATAATTATTAATTCTCACATGTCATTTGTAGTGACACAAAGTCAGAAGATGAGAAGGTAACTAAGTTCAAACCTCGATCATCAAAAAAGGAACCAGATACATTCATCAGAAGCGAGAATGAGAGAGAGAGAGAGAGAGAGAGAGAGAGAGAGAGACAGACAGACAGACAGACAGACAGATCCTAAAATAGGAAAAGTCAGAGATCAACGAAGGGCATAAAACCTCTTCCTTCCTGGTGGCTGTAGTAAAATGTGAAAAATGGATTTATCCCCTTCCCAGTTTTCGTGACTATAAAACCAAATCACTACAAATACCAAGTCAGTCGTCAGGAAATGGGAAAAATGGCGTTTACCACGAAAACAAGAACACTTTCCACCATTGTTTTCAGCGTGAATTGGGCACTACTCGTGAATTAAATTATAAATTATATCGAATTAATGATATAAGAAAATAATTTTGGTTATTTGAATTGTGAATCTTATCTACCACTATGTGTCACTCACTATGATTTTCTCTTGACTCTTTAAATCGAGATCCTCAGCAGAAATGTCAAAAGTCGTTTGTCATCAATCCAACTCTTTAATTACTGATAAGTGATATTAATTTTTTTGTAAGAAATAGCAAAAAAAGATATATCAATTAAATCTTAGACAAATGCATTCCATCTTTTCTCTCGAAGTCAGATAACGTTCTTGTAAAATCAGAGATAATCACCAAGAATAAGTAGTTTTAACTCTTCCCTTGCACACTATGTATGAGTTCGCAACAGTTTAGTTACAGATGTCAAACACTAGAGTGCTCACACAGCTGATTTGTTTATAGTTATAAAATCACACTTTTTGAATGAGATGATAGCAGAAAAATGGCGCACCAGTGTACCATATATTCTTTGAACAACAGGCTTCAGGTTCTAAATTCAGAGTTTCCCTTCTCTGAGACCGTTTGCTCTGCTAAGGTATGAGATTTCAGACTGTCATACAATTTTACTCATTATTGGATTTATACCTTTTCCAAAGGTATTTGTACAGAGTAAAACGCATATACCAATGCGCTGGATTTGAACTTGGCTCATCATGTTCATTTTCTTACGATGATAACCTTTACTTCAATAAAATTATGTCACGCACAATAACTTTGGCTGTAATGGTTATCGTCGTAGGAATTGGACACGGCGACACGAGTTCAAATTCTGGACGAAACTGATTGCATTTCACATAGCACTAATACCCTTGGGAAAGGTATGAATCCAATTATTCTCCCTCCAGCTATGGGTAAATAGTAGGGCAGACTGGGTTCTTCAGCCTTGATGAGGCGACTAGTCTAGGAGAAGGAAAACTCTGAATTGAAACCTGTTAAACTCCGCTTAAAAAATTGACCTTGTGTCATATCCTGCCCGAGCGGAGGGGATGGTAAATATGATACCTTTGGCTTGACGCCTTAACTCGAAATCTGCACCCAAAGTGAAGTAGCAGGAAGTATATTTACCATGGGGACGTGAAAAGTCTTCATTTAATAATTCAACAATTTATTCAATTCCGAATCAGTGATATTTGTTCAAAAAACGTTAAAAAATTTCAAAAGCAAATTTAACATTAAGCGGTATTCATTACATTTTTTCTCTAGAAGTCTAATACCGTTCTTGTAAAATCTGTGATAATCTCCGATGATAAAAGCCATTGATAATAAAGAACCCTGATACGTTTAACTAAACAAGGTAACTCTTTAAAAGAGGCTTTAACTTGATTTTTGTTTTATTTTAAAAAATGCTCAGTTTTCTCTACATCTACGGGAATATATCAAGCATGAGAGAAATGAAAGGGAACCTTTTGAATAAAGGTTTCTATAAGACCTGACATTTCTTTTGTTCTCTTGGATCAAAGAATCTAGAAACAGATAAAAGATAAGTCTTTCAAAGAATTTAAAGGAAAAAAGATTTTGCTTAGAGACAAAAAGAGACGATACAAATCGCGTAAAAGATCATTTGATACGACCAACAGGAAAAAATTCAAAATCAAATAGAATCTTAAAAAGTAGTTCCTTGAGAACACAAACAAAAATTAAAAAGAATGAACTGAATACTCAAGGGGGAAGTAGGACATAAAGAATTATCATAGATATTAAGTACTACAGTTTTTTCAAGCCTGCAGACAACTGAAGCTTCGGTAAACCGAATAATTAAAATGTATTAAAACGTCGTATAAAACGCTAGTGCCTGCGTGTAAGAACAATTCAGAAAGGAAATATAAAGTAAATTTTGAAAATGCCATCACATAACAATCATAAAGCCATCGGTTTGATATATTCATTTTTTAAGAAAATAATGACTGTAATAATAATAATAATAATAATAATAATAATATGTAGGTTATGTGGTGATAGAGACGAAACCATCAATCACATAATAAGTGAATGCAACAAATTAGCACAGAAGGAGTATAAGACTAGACACGACTGGGTGGGCAAGGTGATCCATTTAAATTTCACCATACGAACAAATGGTATATACACAACCCAGAGAATGACACACACAAACTTCAATGAGACTTTGACATACGAACGGATCACCTAATCTCGGCTAGAAGACCAGACCTTATAGTAATCAACAATAAAAGAGAACTTGCAAAATTGTGGACATTGCTGTACCAGCTGACCACCGAATAATACTGAAAGAAAGTGAAAAGAAGGATAAGTACCTCGACCTTGCTAGGGAATTGAAAAACTATGGAACATGAAGGTGACGATTATACCAATCGTGATTGGTGCATTTGGTACAGTAACTAAAGGATTAATAAAAGGACTGAAAGACTTGGAAATAAGAGGAAGAGAGGAGATAATCCAAACTACTGCATTATTGAGATCGAACAGGATACTGACAAGAGTCCTGGAGACTTGAGGAGACTTACTGTCACTCAGACTCCAGTGAAAGACATCGGCTAACGCTGATGTGAAAAACTCTCAAGGAGTAAATAATAATAATTTTATTTGGAGATAGGTTTCTATATATTTCTAAATTTTAGCATCAATAAAAAGCTTATGGTTTTCGGGTAATTTTTAGACTAAGAACTAGACGAGTCGTGAAGCTGTTAGTTTCTCGTTGCAGCAGCAGCAGCAATCTGAACATTTGTAAAAAATTTGGTTTTGGTTTGTTTTATCGTTTGATGGCATCTCAGTCGTCGTGGATTATTTAATGCCAAAGCTATCCATGTAGAAGGACTAGTAGTACGATTTTAACCGTAGCTAAGGATGGGGTAATTGGATTCATGCCTTTCTCAAGGGTAGTAGTCAAAAAATGAACATAATAGCTCGATTGGAGTTCGAACTAGCAGCAAGGAAGCTACTAAAACACGGCGGTTCCTGTATTTGGAAAATAATCTAGCTATATATGACACAAGACACCCTGCTCGCCTGTTTGGTGTCCCACCTAATCGTGGTACATGATTATATTGAAGCTTTTATTTAGAAAAGAGGAAAATATTCTTATGAGAATTTCAAAGTTATCTCTGATATATCTGTGGGGATTGAATAATAAATAAAAGCAATAAAAATGAATAAGTAAAATCAGATTAAAAAAAAAGGAAAAGATAAATTAAATACAAAAGAAATAACAAGCTCCCTGGCGTGGTGGGGGGCTCTGACAGAGAGAAAAAATCTAATCATGCTCAGAAAAAAAAGGCTTCCTGGCACTAAAAAAAAAAAAAAAAAAAACTTGAGTAGAATGAATTCAGACCTTGGTCAGGAAGGCCGCTATTTTATTGCTTTTGGAGGTCTTCCCCCTTCAAGACTTCGTTGAAAACTTCCATTGTAATGAGTTGAGTTTTAATAGCTTCACTAGTATTTTTTTCCTTTCTACCTTCCTTCATTCCATTTCAGCTATCGTAACCAGTGACAGAAAACAACGTTTTGGGGTATAAAAGAAGAAATCACCAACCACCAAATATTAACACTCATAATACCCAACATCCATATATTGAGAATTTCGATGATTAGAAATAATATTCTGGAAGTTGTTGAGTTTCAGAAAAGAATAAAAACTCCTGTATTCAGTAAGAGTATTTTAATAGTAGTTCACTGGCTAAAATCTCCCTCTACCATTGTTACTTCGTCATGATTATTTTGAAAATTTTAGTAAAACACAGATCAAGTCAAAACAAAGAGTCAGTAAAATACAAATAAGAAATCACTTCTGATAAAATCAAATGAACAGTTTGTTTATCTGCCGTTAATTTACACACAGCATATTCTCATTAATTCTTAATAATACCTTCTTTTAAGTTGAATGAACAAAAGGATGAGATTATTGCATAAGTTTTAGTATCAGGAGTCGATAATGTATCGCTAATATTAAAGAGAAGTCGAGACTCAAAGTTCCATCGGTTCAGCTTTGTGGCATCAATTTAAATCAGATTAGTCGTTAAGTCTGGTGATCATTATTTGTCTAATATCAACAGGATCAGTGAATTAGATTTTAAAGTAATAAAGCGAAAATACGCTTGTATTTCACACACACGCATATCTACGAGGTTTATTCATTAAATGAGGTGAATTCTACCTGAGGAGTTAGCAATAAAAAATATTGATTACAATTACAGATTTTTCATGGATATCAACAGTAATGAGTCTTTTCATATCATAGAAGACTATCAACATCATCATCCTTAAAAACTGGTATGACCAGTCAGCTAGGGCTGCAGAATACACTGACTGCATTTCTGCAGAGAGGTAAGACCCCTCCCCAACGAGTGTCCTGGGCATGACACTAAACAATCTCATAGTGAGGCTTCAGTAATGCTGGAGCTTTGGGCAATGCAGGGTACCACTTCAGTGCCATCGCTCCCTGGTCCACTCAGACCCGGAGTAGTACCACATGATAGGGTCAAATAGAACTAAAGTGTGTAACTGAATTAGTTGATATTGTTTTTACATTTTAAAACTATACTTATATTAAACTGAATTCTTTGAAACTTTTATCAAAATGACTTAATTCGGCGTTAAATGATCCGAAAAGGGTTGATACACCGTAAAACAAAACACCCATCCAACCAACAGACTAGTACGCCCAGAAACCTTTCTTTACAGGAGAATCAGCGTGCTTCCACTTCATGGATTGTTCTTTCGACTCAGGCTGTTCGTAGTGAAAAACTTATGTTTGGCCCATTTGCAAACATGTTTTGACTAAAGCATGCATCCACTTACACATCACACATTCTTTAGTAAATTTCACAGGTTTTTGCACTTCTCAACGACCAACTATTTTACGACAAGCTTTTATTCAAGCCTGGAAACTTACTATATGCTCCTTGATGTTTTAATATTATATTGATGCAAAATTTCACAGCACAACTTTTTGAATAATTCTAAGGGAATGTTAAAAGTATCTTTTTAAAAAAGTTTATATATATATATATATATATATATATACATAAATATATATATATATATATATATATATATATACTTACTCACACACTCATACTTACCACCACTCTATATATATGTAACTGCAAAAAAAGTTGGTTAAATATTACATTGTGACGGGGTATTTGGAAAAAGAATAATATTCTTCATTTACTCCATGCAGGTGACTTGCAACATGGATTCTTTGGAGTCGCAGAAGCGCATTTGTATATAGATTCAACACAATCACTGCCCTGTTCAATCGGTACATTCCGTAGGCGTTTCAATATTCAAAATACAATCCATAGATGGTAGGTTCTATCAATGTAATCAGAAATTATTTAATTCAATATTCTGCTCAAAAAGACCTTCAATATAAAATACTTGAAAGAATATTTCATTATAAGATTTCCAAAAATATAGTATTTAAAATCACTTTACTGCATAGCTTTGCTAAAATGAAGTGATAGCAGATAGGAATCAATCTTACTGAGTTTGTTTAAAATTTAGAAGACTGATTACTTCGATGAATAGAATCAAGGATGAACAAAGTGAAACGAAAATAGCAGTAAACTTTAGCTATCTTAATATAAGCATTGTGAAAGACAAAACTAACTTGTAGCTCTCTTCAGTGTGCATGAGCAATACCAACAACGAAGATATTTGTTAAACTCAGTCGGGAAATAGTTCTATATGAGAGAGAACAGCAAAGGCCGAATGATTTATGTGTATGAAAGTTCTTGCTATAATCTACGGTATGTAACTGAGTTTAAAACAAAAAGGATAAAAATAAGCCTAATTAAAACTTTGTACTTGATAACCTGTTCATCTTAAGAAGATCAAAGAATTTAATGGCGGAAAGAGAGTTGAAAAGAAAAAAAAGAAAAAAAAAAATTCAAACCAAAAAAACAAATGTAAATTGATGAAGACTGAATGTAGAGATGAATGCAGCACAGTAAGAAATTCTTTGGAGTATGAATAATGTCTTTTAAAACTACAGTATCTGAAGATTACTCATAACGTGCAAATTAAGGTGTATTTTACATAAAGCAAGAGCGATTAGCGTACTTACTACTTACAGCCTTTTAAACTTTTATTTTGACAAACTTAACCAATTCTAAACTCTTCAATTGAAAAAGAAACAGCCAAATATGGTTGGAAGGGGATCAGAATAGGAATATTAATTTGTATCAATTTGCCAAGATGGGAGAATTGGGAATGATTTCAAAACCATGGCTTTTTTTCTGGAATCAAATACAGACCATTTTCACGAGTAGTCAATAGACCAAACAAACAGACTACATTTTATACTATATCACATCATGTTACTTAACTATCCAAGGTATCGATGCATTTACTGGTTCAATATCAGACGATCAGATTGACTGATTGATTAATTTTTATGAGAACAAACATTTTTACGAGGGAATGAAAAGATCTATACCCAATCAAGAAGCATTATTATTTTTTCATTGATTTATTTAAAGCTTAATGAAACTTAAGACACATATGCCAACTGTTATATTATGGAATGGCATATTCGTTTAATAACTTGAGATCATTTCATTCTTGGTAGGTTCAAAAATATATAACTCTTGTCCTCGTAAAAATTGTAAAATATTGTTCGACATTTTATTTTTTTCTTTGTGAGATTTATATTCTGGATATGTTATTTGAATGTCTCACAACTAGCAAAGATGGCAAATTTATCCTAAATGTTAGGCCTATTCAATAATAAAGGGGCATAATGGGATAATAATTTCATATATTTTAGCAGTTTTTTTAGATTGTTCGGGACATACTCAAAAGTAATTATATCAATATATGGCTCTAGGAAAATAGTGAGTTTATGGGATACTGTAAAAAAAAAAAGGTTCGAAGAGTGAGCAACTTTTCTGTAGAAACCATCCTTTATTCATTTCAGGATTTATACAGGAGATGAATGGATTTGATGAATGAATTTATTTATTTAGGAAAAATATTTTGAACAGAAAGTTGATTAACTTTCGCTGTGATGCTAAAAATATTCACTTTTCAATAAAGATAATTTCCCTTTGAGAATTTTTAGCAATACATATTAGAATAGGTATTTAATACACTTTTCTTAGTCTGGCATAAGATTAGAGGAATTGGGTACCTTTCTATAATCAAATATACTGATAATGGTCTGCTTGTCTAAGTCGCAAATCATTACATAACATGACTTGTTCCTTCTGTCCCAATAATATATTCATCACAGTAAAAAACAACCATGCATTACTTTTAAATACATTGCAGTGGGGCTTAGAAAACGCTGACTGTACTCCTTGTAGAGGGGGTAAGACCATCCACCAAAATGTGAGGCCTGAATACGACACTTGATAGCTCAGACGTCTGGGGCAATAGAATACACCGACTGCATCTCGGCAGAGGTGTAACCCCCACCCAAAAAACAACAAGTGTCCTTGATATAACACGAAACAATCTGATGGTGAGACTCTAGTAATGCAGGATCTTTGGAGAATGTGGAATAACCTTTCATTACGTTCGCTCCCTGGACCCCTCTGGCACAGAGTGGTAATTCTTGGTAGGGTCCTCTCTCTGGGTCAAATAGAACTCTTTATGCTAAATTGAATTGTTAGAAATAGAACTATTTGATTATTTAACTGTGTTCAAAAATGACTGTTTAATTGAAATGTTCGCGATACATAACAATACTTGAAATTATTTAAATGTGCGGAAACGAGTGAGTAATGTTGAATAGAATAACTGGGGTTAAACAGCAATACTTGAAATTCTTTAACTGTGTGCCAAAATTGAATTAGTGGTATTACATAGTAATACTTAGAACCATTAATTGTGTGAAAACGAATGAATCGTGTTGAAATAGAATAATTACTGTTAAATAGTAAAACTTGTAACAAATGTCAGCAAACGAGATTAAAATCGAATAGAATCATAAGTGTTAGACGGCAATAATTGAAACCATTTAACTGCATAGAAACAAAAGCAATACTAGTATGCAAACATATTAATTCTGATTCATTTAAAAATGAAATTACAGACAAACTAATTACTTACATATCTATTTAAATGTGTGCAAACAAATGACTGATGTTTCTGTCATATAGCAATACTTGAAACGACTTAACTATGAGCAACAAAAGTGCTCAGGTTCATTTTCAAAATGTTATCTACAAAATGTGTTTATAAATGATATGTATTTAATATATATATAAAGAGTATTTAGCATTAAATAACCTGCAATGGCTGATATACTATATAACCAAACCAAAACAAAGCAAATGACACTAGACTGCATTTGATGGTGGATCTCCAGTTCAGGAACTCTGAGGACTCTAGAGTAGTCTTTCATTGCCATTACTTCCACGTCCCCTCAGAACCTGAGTGACATTACGTGCTAGGGTTTCCATCTGTGGTCAAATAAATCTATTAAAAATTATTCGTGTTTGATAGGACCGTGTGCAAAGTTATCTTACGAAGCAACTACACAAATATGTAAATGAGAATTTAAAATAAAGAGATTTTCTAACTTATAGCCATAAAAAAGGAATACAGACGGTTTGATACGCCATTTAAATCAATCAGGTTTTTAGTAAAATATGCTCATTTATATATGAGTGTTTCTACCTTTTATTTCATTTCATTTCATTGAAGTCTTAGTCCTACGATAAAAGAAAATAGTATTGAATATATTGATATGACAGAGTCTATTATAAACATTACAGTTTGTGAGCTGATAACTAATTATAACCCGCAATGAAAAGTAAAAGAAAAATGAGGATTAACGTTTGTATATTCTTTTAAGATGAATACGTTTGGCACAACAGATCATTTCTTGTAATCATTTTAGTCATAGTGAAATGAAACAGTATACCAAAATGAAAATAATAAATCAAGTGTCGTCTTGGAATTCATTTATCTAATCGGAATCAAATTTGCAAAAAAGAAATAAACTGACTCGCAATTTCTGTTGCGAAAAATTTGACAGCAGTAAAGGTTTGGTTCCTTAAAAGCCTCCTTCAACATTCAATGTGATTTTAATTGTATGACGTCAGTGAAGGAATTAGTATTGATGAATCGTTTGGGGCCAGGAGGCATTTTAAAAAGGCCCCTTTCTTCCTTCCCCAGTATTGTATGAGGGATGTGTTGATTTTTTTTTTAATTTATAAGATAAATCTTTGTCTTTATTATTATTTGTCTAGGATAAAAATAATGATATCCTTTTAAAATGTCAAGTATTCTGCATATCCAACATTAATGAAAATAATTCTCTAAAGTATGATTTTGTGATGGGGAAAATATTTTTCAACAAGAAGCTTTTGAAGTGGGGAAAATATATAATAGATTCTGAATGAAAAGAATTATATGGCGTAGCATCGAAAGTGCATCATATTCTCATTTAAAATTGTCATTGTGGCGTAATGGCTAAAATACTGGACTACGGCTTCGAAGAGGGCGAGTTCGAACACTAATCTCCCTATGCATTCATTTTCAGACTATATCACTTTGTGAAAGCTATTAACCATTTTATATCCCCTAACTATAGGTTAAATAATATCACTGCTGTTCTTCTGTAAGGGTGGCTTTGACATTTAATACTCCACATGGTTCATATGCCATTAAGTAATGAAAGAAAACAAACTATAAATGAAGATAATTTTCTAAAGTAAGATTTTGTTTTGTGGATATTTTTTTAAACCTGGAAGCTTTCGAAGTAGGGAAGGATTTTATAGATTCTGAATGAAAATAACCATATCGTGCAGCATAGAATATACATGTACTCAGTTAAAATTAGTCTATAAAATGATGAAGAAGCGTCTATTTAAAAATAGACTCGGGCAAATTTTAGACATGTTGTATCTGATACGCTGTTATGCTTAACAATATCTGTTAATTAACTGTTGGAAGGAAAAATGCTGATGCTATTCGTAACCCAGAGAGAAAAAAAGAGAGAGTAAAATAATAATAATATTAGGAATAAGATTATGGCGTTAAAAAGACATAAAAAGGCTAATTTTCACTGAGACGCTAAAAATAAATAGATAAATAAATAAATAAAAGGAAAATGATAACAAATTCAGAAGCACCAAAAAGAAAAGACTAGATATGTAGTGACCATTTAAATATCTCAGTCCATTTGGGAGAAAGAAATTTAGGACATTAACTTTTACTTATTCATTTGTTATGCTTTCTTGGACATCTCCCCTTTCTTTTATCTTTTTGCATCAAACAAAACATTTTTGCTCAGAACATCTACAATATTAATACAGTATCAACATAAAGATTAAAATTTTGTTAAACAATTCATCTAATAGTTCTCAAACGTGCCCTTTTAATTTCTTTTTCTTATCATAATTTCTGAAATCATCCAATTCAATATTTTTAAACTGATGCTATTTTTATTGATTAGACAATTTGTTTCGAAAATAGATTTGCAAAAAAATCCACTTGATTAATTCCCTTAGTTTTTAAAATCTGCCTTAATAGTAAATTTCTAGTTTGAGGAAAAATATTAAAAATGTCTACTGAAATAATAAATTCCATTGATTATTTTGGAAGTTTCAATTAGATTACATCTCATTCTTTTTTCTAATAAAGTAGCTAATCTTAATTTCTCGTTGCAACTTTAAACTTTTACATTTTTTATTTATTTTGTTACTTTTCTTTGAAATCAAAAGCTCGATATTTTCTATTGACCGCAATTTTACTTTATATATATATATACATACATATATATATATATATATATATATATATACATACATATATATATATATATATATATATATATATATATATATATATATATATATATAAATATAATTTACTGTTAGTTTAACAAGAGAAAAGCAAATATTTTAAAAGGAATAGATCCGCTAATGAATCTGAATGTCGTACTTTAGGTTCTTCTAATCATGCTTAACACGTGTTTCGAACTTATAATGTCAAGGATCACTTCCGCTTCTACCTTTTACACACACTCACACACACACACACACACGCTCATGCGCGCGCGAATATATATATATATATATATATATATATATATGTATATAAGTCCAATATTGCAAACTCAAGAGATGAGGTCACATCAAATACTACGAATAAAAAATTGGAAACACTATTTATAGGTAAATTGGTTGGTTGATTTTGCGGCATGTCAAGCCTTGTTGGGTCATTTCATACCAGAGCCAGTTTTTTTATCAACCAATACAGTTTCGAGAATATATTCCTTCAAAAATAATATTCTCAATCATAATACGTTTTACACAATTATATAGATTCAAGTATTCAAATCTTTAGGATTTTCAATATATTTCATAGTTTCAATTAATTATTTCAATTTAATAATATTCCTTTCTTTGTACACATTTATAAAGTCTCTCGTATTCCTATCTACTATTGATACATTTCTGTCGATCTATTTGATTCATGAAATAGAAACCAGCAGGTATTCGTACTCCGAGTGGTAGTGGACCTGGGAGTAATGACAACGAATGAACTGGGACCTCAAACGCGGATGTATTTAAGATCCACACTCAGTAAATGCGTTTAGAGTTATGGTTGTCATAAAAAAAAATTTGTGTTGCTGTTTTCATTTCACTTCGTGCTACTGTCCTTTGAAAGGCATGTAGTCATTTTTTTCTTCTCTCAAACTATCAGTAAAATAGTGGGACAAACTTAGTTCTTTTATTGTTGTTGGGCAACTTTTCTAAGAGAAGGAAAAAATTATGAATTGAAAGCCAGAAGCAGAAATCTTTCAGTATCGGTACCATTGAAAATCTAGATAGATATACTAAAAACAGAAAATAAATTAAATAGAATCAATTAAAAAAAAGAGTTAGATTAAGAAATTCAAATAGAAATAAACTATTTATCAACATATTCAGATGAATGTTTTTTCTTATCATTTTAGAATTTTTCTTTAAGGTTTTCTTTGGTTTCTTTGTTTAACGGCATAACAACCTTGGTGGGTTATTTTATGCGAAAGCCACCTTTATAAAAGAACAGTAGTAGTACTATTTAACCCATAGCTAGATGAATAAGGAGTTCACGCCTTTCCAAGGATATTTCTCTAAAAGTGAACGTTAGAATGTTACTGGAATTCGAACTCACTTCGAACGATACAGCAGATTAGCACATTAGCCACTACGCCAAGGGGACTCAACTCCTTTGAAGAAGGAGTAAATTTTATCCGTTGCATTTTTTATATTCTTCTTTTACAATATCAGTGATGTATCCACGAGGACAGTTACTATACTCTAATCCTAGATTTATGTCATAATACGTAAATAATCTGGTATTTTTCACGGGAATTGTGCTAGTATTATGAAAATTACGGAATTGTACATACACAACTTTTCTGCTGGCTAATATAGAAATCATCAGTACAATTCCTCATTCTATGTTATAATTTATGTGAAAGAAAGAAAAGGTGGAGACTTCATTGCGGAAGCAGTAATGGCAAAGATTGTGCGTGGGTTTATTATTATTATTATTAGTTGTTGTTGTTGTTGTTACTGTTGTTATTCTGTTCGTTTTTCTTGCCGCTCTTTTGTCGGCTACACAAAATGCTTTTATACAACGTCATCAAAGAAATGTTACCTCACTATGCATAGTCACACGCGAAGCTAATTGACCACGAATTCAAATTTCTGTCACTAACCACCCACTTCTTTCATTTCTTGCAAGTTCACTCCTCGTGGACACATATGCACGCACAGACACTCACAGTGACTGACAGACGCACGCACACACGCATATAAACACACACACACACACATCAACCAAATATTAACCATATATTGTTTGGTAATGACCCATTGTATGCAAAGAATTGATCGTATAAACTATTTTTTCAGTTTTCTTTACGAACTATAAATATCAGAGAGACTTTTAAAAAGAATTTTCTGCACAAGACAATGCACAAGACATGCCCAATATCATGAAACAAAAATATCATATGACATATGTTGTATCATGTTTACTTATGTGCAAATGGGAGGTCTCAGATCTATTCCGAGTTACCGACATTTTTTCAAAGCTATCACGGGAGAAGCATGTTGTAAAATAGCATCGAATCATATAACTTGCAACAAAGATCCTAGATTGACACACTTCTAGGATGTATGGAAATACAGACAGCTGTATATTTTGCCTGTTTTGGTTTGGTCTGTTTTTAATGACATCAACCTTCGTAGGTTATTTAATGCCAAAACTACCACCGTAGAACGGCAGTGATTCTATATAACACATCGCTCCTTTTCATTGAATGGAAGATGTTAATACAGCAAATAACTATATGACGAAGCAGTACTCATAACTCGATGGATTATTTAGAGCCAAATTTCAGTAAATCTTTTTGTAAAAGATTTACTTTATATTTATCAAGTTTCCAAATGATTCATTTCTTCATTTTCTTTTCTATTAGCTTAATGGCTAGTGTGTTCGCCAATGATTCGGGAGACCGGGGTTCAATTCCAGGTCGAGTCATACCAAAGACTCAAAAATAGTACTTGATGCCGCCTTGCTTAACACTCAGCATTATAAGGTAAGGATCAAAGGTAACGTGGATCAATCCAGGGAATGGAGTGGGACCCTACCTCGGTGTGGTAGCTATTGAAAAGGGAGCCTTCGGGTCACCCTCGACGAAGGTCACCAACTTTACTTTTTTTAATTCATTTTTCTGTCTTTTAAAGACGTCAGTTTCAGAAAGTAATCCAATATTTCTAATGAATATAACTCTAAATAATATACCTAGGTTTTCGTATTTTTAGCAATATATATAAATTTAATTTATCAGATTATCAATAAAAGACGATGCATCAGTTAACGCATCCTTTAAAATCTATTTTTTATGTAATTAAAAAAATTTCATTTGCATATCCAATCTGACTAATGGAATTACCACAATATGACAGAAATATGAACTAACTCAACTAGGAGATATGTTAAGGTACAGTCGGGATGCCCTAAGTTTGTAGTTAAGAAACTTTTATTGATTCTATAGTTATCATTTGTTCAAGGTTTTGTTAGTAGCACAGCTGTTGCTCTTTATTTGGAGCACGTACAGAATAGATATAGATATATGTGTCTATGTTTGTGTCTATACATATGTGTGTTCATGTGCGTGTCTGTAACCGTTAATGAATCAATAAGTTCATAACTTTACACGTAGTTATTCATTGGATGTGACCTGATATTTTCACAGTATAATCTTTGATCTATACGATAATACGTAGCCATAAACATATAGACGAGTCTTTTGTGAAAGTGTTGCAACCCCAACTTTAACTTATCTCTGTGTAACTCTTTTCCTTTCTATGTTAATAAATCATTAAAATGTAAATTAAAATGTTGTACGCTCATGTCCCACTAAAAACAACAGCTTCAACTAGATCATTGAAGTTAAGTAGTGACGTAGTTGTCCAGTACGTTAGTAGGTTCTGTAAGTAACCCTGGCCTGTGTGCTGTATTAAGCTAATGCTAGAATATAAACCCTTGAAGCATTTCTTTTAACAAAAGTATAGGTTTATAATTTATAGGTTAAAGTAGTGGCTAATGTACAGGACTGCGATATCGCAGTAACCGAGTTCGAACTCTCAGACTTATACGCTTGGGAAAAGAATTAACTCCCTAATCACCCCAGCTCTTATTTAAATAGTACCACTGCTTAATTTGATTTGGTTTTGGTTTGGTTTTATGGCATATTAATCATCTTTGGTTATTTAATGCCACATCCTGTTTATATATATATAAGATAGGATTTGATACATATTTGATTGAACATAATAGACATTTTTTGTCTACATATATTTTGTTAATCCTTTCGAATTAAAAACATTGATTCATAGAAACTTACTCCCCACTGACCCTAATAAAAAATAAAACTTATTATATCCTCTAATAGACTTAAAACCTCCAACTTAGCCATTAAAAATAATTCCTCTCCCTCGATTAGAGCTTTGCAAAAAACCAACGTTATATATCAATTTAAATGTCCTTTAGGAGATTGTATCTCTGAAAATAACAATATGTACGTATGTCAGTTTAACATTAACTACCCTATCGAGAAGACTTACAATGGACTTTTCTGATACAAGTTCCATAGCACAGCATTTAAAAAACCATTCATGCCCAACAATAGAATTACGGAAAATTCTTACCGAAAACACAACAATATTAGAACATCAAAATAACAAACAAAAACTACTGATTGTCGAAGCCCTATATATTAGGAACATACAACCCAAACTTAATACAATTAATTTTGAAATCAGTGCTAATGTACATAAATGTCTTCAGCTACTGACGCTATTTATAGAAACAAATTCGAAAAGTAAACGCTACACAATACAACAGTGCAAACGCTCATTCTCACAAGGTAGTAATGTACGTACAAAAGTTATATCACTCTAGTAATACATCCTCCCCTGATGATGGCCCAAAGTTGGGCGGAGAGTACTTGGGAAATAACTAATCATGGAAGGTTTATCAACCAATTCCTGCTGAATATCATAAGATCAACACGACAATTCGAAAAGATTAACAAAAAAATATGTAAACAAAAATATTTATTATGTTCAAATATGTACTAATGAAGTAATGCTGCCAAAATATACATATTTTAAAAAAGGATTTGTAAACACATTTTGTTGATAACATTTTTAAATAAGTATTAGTTTTTTTTTTTTGGTATACAATTAAATGGTTTCAATTATTTCTATCTAACACGAATAATTCTATTTACAATCAATCATTTGTCGGCACACATTTAAATAGTACCAAGTATTGTTATGTATCTCTAATTATTCAATTAGACAATAATTTGTTTGCACAGTTAAATGATCAAATATTTCTGTTTCTAACAATTCAATTTAACATAAGTCATTTGATCGGACAGTTTAAATGTCAAGCAGTTCTGTTTGACCCATACATAGGAACTTTTACAGGTACTACCACTACAGGCTTGAGTGGACTTGGGAGCAATGACAAGGGGGTACTTTGTATTCCCTAAAGTTCCAGGATTGGAGCCTAACCGTTATATTGTTTTGTGTCATATCTATGACATTCGTTGAGGGGGACCTTACTCCTCAACAGTGATGCAGTCAGTGAATTCTTGAGCCCCAGCCGACAAGGCTGAGTACCACTACTGTTATGCAACAAGGATGGCTTTAACATCAAATAACCCACAAAGGTTGATATGCCATTAACCAAAGAACCCCGGCCAACCAAAATAAGACTGACGTTTTAAATTTTTATATTTAAGATTTGAACAAGAATTGTTGCACAGTAAGCAATGATGTCTCGATGCCTAAAATAGCTTTCCTATCTTGAGACGAGTAAGTTGTAAAAAAAAAAAGGTTAGCTTGTTTTCATACTTTTGAATTTTGCAAGTGAGATATTTTTTTTTCACAAGACCATGCTCTGTACGACTCTTTTTCTATCGTAAACTGAAAACCCCAATGGTAAAATTTAAGAACGTGGAGGACATAATGAATTCAAAGGCTTAGATTTAAAGTAAAACAAAAGAGTATTTTCATTGGTACTTCGACCAAAGAAAAATGTCTGGAAACCGTTGGTTGGATTCCAAGGAGACGATTGTGAAGAAAATTAATCCTTGATTGTTAATTTCTGTCATTGTAAATACAGCTTTGAACATACTTAGAATACTTTTTTAAATAGTGTACTAGACAAAAGGTTATAAATCCTTAAGGTTCATTTATATAAAAGTAAAGCTGGCGACCGTAGTCAAGGGTAACCAGAAGGCAACCTTTTCGATAGATACCAGACCAAGGTGTTGGGGAGGGGGCTACTCCTTTCCCAGGATTGATCCCCTTTATCTGTACCTTATAATGCTGAGTGTTAAACAGGGAGGGATACAAGTACCATTTTTTGAATCTTTAGTATGACTCGACCTGATATTGAACCGATATCTCCCGGGTCATTACTGAACACTCTAACCATTAGGCCAATGTCAGCAGCTTAATTTTTCCCTTTATTTTCATTTTTATTTGTTTTGGAAAATGAAATTATGTTTTTATTCAAAAGTTGATATTTACAATAGCAACGCATTCAAGCGAACACATTTTAACGCTAGTTGGTAGCAGTAATACGAAAAGATTAAAAAAAAAATTGTATCATCACTTTGCACTGGAATTACTCAAGTAAAAGCAAAATCTAAGACTGTAGTGGGTATCAAATGTTTTTCAGTAATCTGTCAGGCTGGTGAGGTGGGTGTACGTTATTTTCTTTCTCATCATTACCTGCATTCTTTCGCTAGAATATATGAGAGATTAGATTACTCGCTAGATCGATGCTTACTCAATGTTTTCTTGCATCATTCTTTTTTAACCTTGTTTAAAGAATGCTAGTAGCACTATATTTCACGGCAAATGTATGAAAAACAGTTCAAGGTTACATTTCTCTCTGTACTGACCTTCCTGTTTTATCTATTATTTTTTTTTGGAATTTTTTTAAAGAGGAGATTCTTGTGTTTTATTGAATTTGGCTCTTGTAATTGGTTTTATACACCTAATATTGAAACGCGATAGAATTTGATCCATGATGCAAATGAGATTAGTTGGGTAGCGGTTAACTGAAGTCAGGTTACTTTTGATGAAACTCATAAGATTAAAAAAACGTGTTTCGTTTGTACTTCCGATTTATAGTTAATTCAGAACAAAAATAGATACGAGAAGACGAGATATTTTAAGAAAAAAGTCAACCAGCAACTGTAAAGAAAACGGTAAAGTAAACGAATGAAGGAAGAAATAAAGGAACAGTTATAAGAAAAGAAAACATATGAAAATAATGATATCTTATTTTCTCATCTTTATGCTACGGTGGCAGAATATTACACGAGGGTAAACTTACAATCTCTGGCTTTCAAAAAAGTGGAGACAAAAATCGTCCAGCTCCTTTAGCATTCCCTACGTACCTCTGGCGTCTCATACTGACCTTGGTATTATCCTTTTTAGTGAAATAGTGTAAGTTCAGCTTGGAAAACGAGACTTTGGTACTGGTCTATGAGTAACAGCATGTTACAGATAAGAAGATCGAGCAGTGACAAAATACAAGAACCAAAAGAATAGAGATCTAATAATGTAGCTGCTCTTTTTCGTTTGAATAACAGCGTTAACGTGATATATTACATTGTTTACTATATACTGAAGTCATTATAAGGGTATGTTTCTGTGCTGTACATTATGAAGTTGTATGAGCTGTACCTGCGAGAAATATAGTGATACCTGCGATGGGTGTTCAAAATGAAGAGTGCGAAATCCAATGTAGTACCTGGAAATCAATTGAGTGTTAAAGAAAACAGTTTCGGGTAACATGCACGCAATAAAAGCATTTCTTGAGCAAAACATACAATCAATGAAGGATGTCTAGCATAAACAAGTGCAAATACGCTGTAACAAGTCAATATATCACACAGCGTGACTTAAAACACACACAACCCAATCGAGAAAAGACCCCCCAACGCGTGTCCTGGATATGACATTGAAACATCTGTTGGTGAAGATTCAGTTATAGAGCTTTAGAGAATATGAAGTCCTCTTTCATTGCCATTGCTTCCAGGTCCACTCTGACCCGGAGTGGTTGTATCTGGCAGGGTCCCATTTATGGGTCAAATAGAATTGTTAGACCCTAGAACTGTAAACCAATGACAGGTTAATTAAATTTTTAGTATTATATTGCAATGATTCGCGTTAACTTTGGTTGGGTTTTATGGCATATCAAACATTGTAAGTTATGTATTGTCAAATCTTCTTTATACATATCATATATGATTTTACTTTTAAATAATTCAGAGATCATTTGTTAAATGGTTCCAAATATTCGAACACAAATAGTTTTATTTAGCATTAATCATTTGTTTGCTCTCATCTAAATGTTTTCAAATATTGCTATCTAATATAAATAGTTTTATTTTCATATAGTTAAATGGTTTAAAACATTGCGATGTAACACTAACAATTCAATTCACGCTCACAGTTAGTGAGTTTCAAGTATTGCTAATCAATACTAATGATTCTATTCATTATTACTTATTCGTCGGCACACTGTTATATAGTTCCAAGTATAGCTATGTATCATATACCAATTCAATTAAACATCAGTCATTTGTTTACTCAATAAAATGGTCAAACAGTTCAATTTTTCATAATTCGATTTTATGTAAGTCCTTTGTTTGCACACAGTTCAAATGTCAGACAGTTCTATTTAACACGTAGATAAGACCTTATCAGGGGCTGTGACACCGGGTCAGAGTGGATCTGGGAGAAATGAAATGAACAGGTACTCTATATTTCCCAAAGATCCAGCAACTCTCTTGGAGAAAGAGGTCTTACACCCCTGCAGAGATGCAGTCGGTGTATTCTACAGTCCCAGCCGAGTGGGAATTTGTGTTGAATTGCAATACTTGAAACCATTTTAGTGTGTGCAAACAATTACAATTCTTGTGTGCAAACAAATTACTTTTTAAAAAAGGAAATTACGTACAAACTATTCACTTACAAATAATATGTACGAGGATCATTAAATAGGTTTTGTGTGATATGTGCACATACATACATAACCCCCATATATATATATATATATATATATATATATATATATATATATATATATATACGAGGTGCATACGATAGGTTTCCAAATTTTTTTCGTATGGGCACTTTTATTGATAGTACACGCATGAAACTCCACTCCCCTTCGAAGTAATCTCCTCCGGCTGCAATGCACTTGTTGTACCGTTCCAACAAATTCTGGAAAGCCCCATCGAGGTCCTCTTGTGTGAGCGTGTCAACGATCTTCGTCACACCCTCTTTCATTTCCTCAATTTTCTCATAACGACAGCCCCTGAGCTTAGGGAATAACCAAAAATCACAGGGAGCAAGGTCTGGACTATAGGGAGGCTGAGAAACTGTCTTGATGCCCATCTTGGTCAAATAGTATGTGACAAGGATAGAGTTGTGGACTGGTGCATCGTCCTGGTAGAAATGCCACTGGTCCGATTTCCGACGGAATCTCTTCCTGAACTCCCTTAAAACCTCAACATAGTAACACTAAGCCTAAGCCTAATCCTGACCCTTTGGCCAATCAACTCTGGTGTACTGACTTCCTTACTCCTCCCACACTTCTCATCATCCCTCTAGACTCCCTGCTTTCCTTGAATCTCTTATGCCACTCAAAAAACTGATACTCGATTCATGCAAGATGCTCCAAAAGAAGTCTGAAGAACTCCATACGTTTCTGTGGTATTTTTTCCAAGTTTAAAACAGAATTTTACTGCATATCATTCTTCTAAAGTGTCATCACGTCCAGATTGTATTTTTGAAATTCACCAGCTGTGACAATCAGGCTTTAGTAGGTTGTATTCCAATTGCTGCTGTAGCTATTCATTTGAACCTGAAATCATAAAAATTGGTCAGTCATCTCATAAGATGGATAGCAATAACATACTGAATTTTCAAGAGTTTTAACAACTTTAAATGCCGGAACAAAAAAGTCTGGAAACTTATTCAATGCACCATGTATATTCATTCAACTCTTTAAAAACAAATAAGTTAAATTAAACTGTTAATATTATATAGCGATACTTGGAAACATATAACTGTTTGCAAAAAATAATCTTGGGCTTGTTTAATAATGTTACCTAAAAACTATTTTGACAAATCATTCAAAATATGTTTAAACCAGATTTACCAAATAAATAACCTACGAGGATTAATATGCAATAAAACCCAATCAACCCAGCTGAAAGCATATACATCTAACATCTGTAAGTAGCCGTAATAAAATTTAAGAACTCCTCTACAAAACCCGACACAGAGCCTAACGTGCTGGACTGAGATATCATAGTAAGTTCGAACTCCAGTAACGCTCTTAGTTTACTTTCAGACAAAAACCCTTCAGAAAGGTATGAATCCTCTTATAACCACAGCGTGGACTTTGATAGTAATACTACAGTTCTGCTTCCACAAAGGCTTTGGCCATGAATGAACAATGACAGTTGATATGCTATAAAACAATTAAACCAAACCATCTTCAAAATCGTACTTCATATGTGTCAGTGTCTTAAGAATTTTGGTTTAATCATCTGTTCAAACTGTATTATATATATTTATACCAGCTCATTGGCCTAGTGAGTAGTGTTCGCTTATGGACCAGGAGACCTGGGTTCAATCCCAGGTAACGTCATACCAAAAACTTTAAAAAATGGTACTTGATATCTCCTTGCTTAACACTCAGCAATATAAGGTATGTATCAAGGATAAAGTGGAGCTAGCAAGGGAAAGGAGTAGCGCTCCCCCACACCTCAGTGTAGTAGTTATTAAAGAAAGAGCCTTCTAGTCACCCTTGACTACGATCGCCAACTTTCCTTACTTTACTATATATATATATATATATATACTCAACCCTTCTGCACGACCAGGATTCGACATTAAGTCAATTTTGTGTGGAGTTTTGCAAGTTTGATTTAAGAGTTTTCCTTCTCCAAGACCGGTTGCCATACCAAGGTTAAAGAACCCAGTCTGCACAATTATTCACTTATAATTGTAGAGAGATTAGTTCGCTCTATATTGTTCTCAAGGGTATTAGCGCTATGTGAAATGCAAAAGGGTTTGTTTTAGATTTAGACGCTGGTCGATGTATCCATATTTACCAACCCCTCCGCTCGGGCAGGATATGACACAAGGTCAATTTTTAAGCGGAGTTTAACAGGTTTGAATTCAGAGTTTTCCTTCTCCTAGTCTAGTTGCCTCACCAAGGCTGAAGAACCTAGTCTGCCCTACTATTTACCCATAGCTGGAGGAAGAATAATTGGATTCATACCTTTCCCAAGGGTATTAGTGCTATGTGAAATGTAATCAGTCTCGTCCAGGACTTGAACTCGTGTCGCCGTGTCCATTTCCTATTACAATTTCACCATGGGCACCTCCATCTACGCTGGTCGATGTATCTATTACACAACAAACGCTTCTGTGTAAATACGAACAGAAAATAATCCGCAATATCTTGATTATATGATTCAGATGACTCCCCATTATTTAAGATAAAACGTACATTTAATGTCGCTAGGTTACAGTAAATGACACTACATACAAGTAAATATGTACAACACAGGTTCTAAAATAAGGGGTTTATCAAAAGTAATCGAACTCATATTAATACACTGTATATTCATTGAGTGCTAATCTTAGATGTATAAAACTGTAGCAACAATCTCAGGGAGATGTGTAATATTGTGGTCACCAAATATCATCGCATACTATTGGCACGAGTGTGATGTAATGTCCACAAAATTAATCCGGTGTCGTGGAGTATAAAGTGAAGTTGTGATTCCCAAAACAACTTCAGATGTATTGTAGGTTAAACAAAATATCCGCCACCAGAAACCGAAAATCAGAGATACGTTCCTTGAATTCGTGTTCTACAGTTGTACGATTGTTTAGAAAACTTAATGCCCCGATTTTTTCCCGCCACAAACCGGTCAACGATCACAACCCATAAACGCTCTTTCCCCGTATCTCCAACACAAAAGAAGTAATAGACCATTTTATAACAACCCGATAACTCTGACTGCCGAGAGCATTCGCATGAAACACACACACACACACACACGTGATTTAATGTAGCCACATTTACTGAATTATTCATTGAATTAAGCATTAGATTAATGGAATTCGTAAGATGGGAAAATATAATTGATGTAATAGTCTCTGTCTGAATCAATTTCACTTCCTTTACAAAAATTTTGTTTGCAAATGAATCATATACACATGGAAAGTAATTCTTCATATTTAGACTTGTGTTAGTAAGATATCGTACAAGCCACCGAAATTGAGGTTAGTAAATTAAAATCAATATTTAATTTGAAAATTTTTTAAAGGACACTAATTAAGTGATGCTTGGGTGTTAACAAAAAAGACAAAAACACTCGACAGCTATTATAGATTACTTCTCTTCAACTGTCGGAATCAATTCGAAACGGAACAAAAATAACTGAAAAAGAAAAATTTACTCTTATCAATTTCAAGTATCTGATTTCCGTCAGGGACATTTCCTCTTTTTTTTACGCAATTCTTTTTATAGGAATGAACAAATATATAAATCTTATTCAAAGATGTCTAAACTCCCTCACATTGGTTGATCATCTTTAATTTAATTATGATAATGAAGTGATTATTTTAGCGTTTATAAAAACTGTAATAGAAACCAA
The DNA here is from genome assembly GCA_963585895.1 of Sepioteuthis lessoniana. NCBI lineage: Eukaryota > Metazoa > Mollusca > Cephalopoda > Myopsida > Loliginidae > Sepioteuthis > Sepioteuthis lessoniana. Next base: position 69,637,510 of record OY757911.1, on the reverse strand, counting down.
GCTAAAATTAAATGTTAATTGGTATACATCTATAAATAAAAACACTCATTGGCACGGATAGAACTATATATATTTATAAGGATACACACGTAGCAATAAATTATCAAAAAATGAAATGACATATATATATATATATATATATATGTGTGTGTGTGTGTGTGTGAATGTACATATAACCATATATTATAAATATTTGTATATGTAAATGAGTATGAACGTGTGTGTGTGTGTGCTAAATGATTTAGTGGGTTGATGGTTTTTCCGACAGTAGCAACATCATCTCTGGGTTGGAACCCTAGACTTTCTAAGATTAGTAAACACACACACACACACAGACACACACACACACAAACAAACACAAACACATAAATAAACACACACATATATATATACATGCATACTTAAACACACACATAAACACACACGTGATAGACGCTGATTACGCAAATAAAGTAGCGCTTCTGGCAAATGCATCTACCCAAGCTGAATCCGGATCTCAATAAATTAGAACAAGCAGCAGCACAAAGTAAATAAAACAGAATCCATGTGCTTTAAACGAGATGGAATTAACTCCTGTTCAAGTGCCAAGCATCTAAAATCCGTAGATATACCTCGGCAGCAATATCTCATCAACTGAAAGTGATGTCAACATACACCTATCGAACGCATTGACAGCAATTGACAGGTTCTCAATCATATGAAAATCTGATCCCTTCAATAAAATAAATCGAGATTTCTTTCAAGCTATGGGACTGTCATTACAACCGTATGGATGCACCACATGGACGCTCACAAATCGCATAGAGAAAATCCTAGACGGGAACTACCCAAAAATGCAATTCCTGGAGGCAACACTCCATGAAAAAGCAAATGTATAGCCACTTACCTCCCATCTTCCAAACCATGGAAAACGAACTGATCATATGGGACACTGCTGAAAAAGTAAGGACGAAATCATAAGCAGCGTTCTTTAATGAGCTTCCACACTTGGACGTGCTAGTGTTGGCCGAGCAGCAAAAACTACATACATAATGTTTGTACGGACACTAGATGCAGTTAAGAGGACCTGTCAGGAGAGATTAGACGATAGGGACAAATGGCAAGAGAGAGTCGGGGAACTCCATTTTGTCAGCACGACTTAATGATCCTATTTACCAACCCCTCCGCTCGGGTAGGATATGACACATGGTCAATTTTTAAGCGGAGTTTAACAGGTTTTAATTCAGAGTGTTCCTTCTCCTATACTAGTTGCCTCACCAAGGCTGAAGAACCTAGTCCGTCCTACTATTTACCCATAGCTGGAGGGAGAATAATTGGATTCATACCTTTCTCAAGGGTATTAGTGCTATGTGAAATGAAATTATTCTCATCCAGGATTTGAACTCGTGTCACCGTGTTCATTTCCTACGACGATAACCATTACACCACGGTCACCTTAATGATGAAGATGACGACATACATACACATACACACAAATATATATGAATGTATGCATAAACACTTATACACACATATGTCCATGTATATATGCATAAGCAGACATACATTACAATATATGCATGCATGCATAAGCGCGTACATGCGTGCATATATAAACATACATAGATATATGCATACATAAACATACATATGCGTTCTTACATGTATACATTTACACACATACATACATAAAAGATAAACACACACAAGCATATATACACATATACATGCATACAGGTATGCATAGAAAAACATAAGCACATGCATGTAAATACACTCTTTACGTACAAATATATGTGCGTATCCGCATTTCTCTCTCTCTCTCTCTAGTCGTTAAGCGGATATATGTAAACAAAACAAATGGGATTCATAAGCGTTTAAATTTCCTTCGCTTGCTGAGTGGTAGAATCTTGGTTTGGCGTTTCAGTCAGCCAGGTTTCGATCCCAACTTTGGGAATCTATCCTGTCTAGCCACACTGAAGAGTTGTGATACAAGGAAACATTCTGTCTGTGGATGACAATATATATGCTCCCCTACCCCTGTGGGGTTGAACTCTCTAGCGAGGAAAGTAATGGTTGCCACAACCATAAAGCAAGGGTCTTCAAATGAATTGAGCTCTCGGTAGCCATTAAGCGGATATATGCAAACAAAACAAATGTGATACATAAGCGTTTAAATTTCCTTCGCTTGCTCTAGTTTCCTCATGGCTGAATCTTGGATTAGCGCTTCAGTCAGCCAGGTTTCGATCCCAACTCCGGGAATCTAGCCTGTCTAGCCAAACTGAAGAGTTGTCATACAAAGAAACAGTCTGTCTGTGGATGACAATATATATATATATATATATATATATATATATATATATATATTCAAGATTGCCAAACGTAGTCGAGAACGACCTGAAGGTTCCGTTTTCAGTAGTTACTACAAATACACCGAGGGGTTAGGAATGGCGGTATTCCTTACCCTGGATAGCTCCACTTACCCTTGATTCATTTCCTTATTATGCTGAATGTTAAGCAAGGAGGCATCAAGTACTATTTTTTGAGTCTTTGGTAATACTCGACTTGTAGATTGAACCTGGTCTCTCGGACCATTGGCAAACACTAAACATTATTGTAATTGGCTGGTCAATATATATATATATATATATATATATATATATATATATATATATATATAATACCGTTATCCTCAAAATAGAATACACAATTATATATTAATCTTGTAGTTTCGGTAGAATCAAATACTAACAAATGATATGAGCATTAAATATGATATCGAATGCTATTGTATATTTTTATTAATTATTTAACAATAGGATTAATATGTTACAAAATTGTCCATCATCCTTTCTTCTTAAAATAGCTTCTCTATGTATTTTTCGTTCTGTGGAATTTCCACGCATCCAGTTAATGAAAAAATATTTTCACAAAACTTCCAAAGGTTTCTTTCATTATTTTGAGTGGCAATTGTCTTATTCTTTCAGGCTGCAGACATTAGCGCTCAACAAGAGAAGTTCGACAAATATGGTCTGTATTCATCAAGTAATATATATATATATATATATATATATATATATATATATATATATATATATATATATATATATCTTTGCAGAACTTTATTTGTCAGTCCAGCCGTCTACGTGATTTCCCGTCAAAACTTTGCATTGTGCCAGAAAAATGTCATCCTGTGATTGACGTAACACGTCTCCGAGTAAATACCCACCAACACCGTTTTGAATAGGTGATCAAATTGAATTTGTTATTTAATTAAATTTCTGATCTCTCTTTTTCTCCAATAAATTCAAATGTTGCTATTCCTACAGATAATTTCAACACATGAAACTGAAATAGAATCGCAATTAACAAGCTTATTGAATTCCTTTCTCAATCAGAACGGTAGTTTGACTAACAGACGCTTTCATTTCATACAAAGCATTTGAATCAAAGTGTGTATTAGATTTGCATACACAAAGAAGTAACATTTAAATTAAGTTAAATATTCTTCTGACCCAGTTGTCTACTTGTTCTCGCTAGAGTTAAGCATCTAAAGAGTAGCACTGAACGTTGGAACTAATTTATTGACATTTTTATAAGCATTTTAAAATAGAGAACAAGAAACCGCTATAAAAAAAAAAAAAACTAGGTATTTGTTCGCTACATTCAAAACTCACTCTTTGCAATTTCGTTGCTCTGTAAACTCTGCATTACAATAATTGTACTCGAGAGAAATAGAGGAACGGTTTCCTTTTAACTTGTCCATGGTTTCAATTCAGGGTTGTCCTTCAGGACTTGTTACCTCTCGCCCTGACGAAAGGGTCCAATCAGCGCTGCGATTTTACCCATTGTTTGGCGAGAATGTATTTACTCGATCTCTCTGCTACGAGCAGAATGCGACACAAGGTCAAATTTTGAGCGAACAGCAGCTGATTTGAATGAAAATTTTTCTCTCTTAGAATGGTTGGTACCATGGGGGTGTAATGGTTATCGTCGCAGGAAATGGATTCGGCGACACGTGTTCAAATCCTGGACGAGGCTGGTTGCATTTCACATAGCACTAATACCCTTGGGAAAGGTATGAATCCAATTAGTCTCCCTCCATCTATGGGTAAATAGTAGGGCTCTTCAGCCTTGGTTAGGCAACTAGTCTAGAAGAAGGAAAACTCTGAATTAAAACCTGTTAAACTCCGCTTAAAAATTGACCTTGTGTCATATCCTGCTCGGGCAGAGGGGTTGGTAAATATGGGTTAGAACGGTTAGTGCCACAATGCACGGACCGAATTCTGTTCTGGTTTTATCAGTTGTATAACCCGTTAATAACTGGAAAAATATTTCTACACATACATATACACACACGTGCGTGCACGCAGGGTTATAACAACACCAATGACGAAAAGAATTTGTTTAATTGTTCGGACAAAATTATAAAATCTATTTTGCAGTTTTGATAGATATATATTAAGGTTAAATTAATTTGGCACAAAGCTTGATATCAGTAAATTGGGCAAGGAAGGTTTCTTACCGTAAATACTTAAATAAAAAGGCCTTACATTAAATAGAAATATTCTATGTCTGGGGCTGTAGAATACACCAACTGCATTTCTGCTGAGAAGTAAAATCATCCCCAACGAGTGTCCTGGATATAAGACTAAACAATCTGATGGTGAGGTTCCAGCCTTGGATATTTAGGAAATGTAGAGTACTCCTTCATTGCCATTACTACCAAGTGCACTCTGACCAGGATGGGTTGCGCCTGAGGGGATCCTCTCTATAAGTAAGATAGAACAAACTGTATACAAACAAATGTCTGATGTTAAATTGTGACTGTTATATAGCAATACTTGAAACCATTTAACTGTGTGCAGAAAAAAAATTAGGATCTCTAAGATTGTTATCCACAAAATGTCTTTATTATTGATATATATATATTCAATATATTTGTATTAATAGGGTTTGGGATTAAATAATCAAAAATAGTTGCTATGCAGAGTAAGTGATAGTAATAGCTCTGATAATTTTGAATAAAAGCCTGTTATCTATAAAAACCGTTTCAACTTGCATATTTAAGCCGCTTTCACTAAGTTATAGATGTTGACATATTAAAGAAAGTGTGAGAAAGACGCAATAAAAAGCCGTATAGAGATGCTGACTTGATGAGTGGGCGACGGGATAAAGTTTGAAGAGTCACAAAGATCACAACAGGTTTTCATTTTTGTCTGAACCATTAAAAAAAATCTATAGCCATATTCTATTCAAACATTTAAACTAGTTCCCATGTCTTTGTTTTTATCACACTGCTTCAGTCATATTAGTATTTACTTTCTGCGATGCAGTTAAATTTATTTAAAAAAAAAGAGAAACTTTTTAGCAGCCCTGTTCTGACATTGAACACTTTTATACTTCATTATAAAACCACCAACCTATTGTTTCTTTTACTCATACCTCATTAATATATATATATATATATATTTACTAATCTAATATCTACCAGTATTCACGGTACCAGAAAAAAACAAAAAAACCCTGGCCAGGAACAAGAGATAAAAATATCCAGAGGAAAAAGAAAAAAGTTTTTTGGGGTAAAAAAGAAAGAAAAGACAAACCTCGTCCGACTCCTTGAAAAAAATCAAGGGGTACTTAGTCAGTGGCCAAAAGAAAACCAAAAAACCCTCCGCGAATGCTGCAATGCTACAATTACTAAAGTGCTCAACATAAAACAATGGAGCCAATTAAAGAATTAACTTAAATCGCTAGTCGAAAATCTTCTACTAAAGTTTCACCTTAACGGATCATTAGGAAGTTTTCCCTCGAGGGAAAACTTCCTGATGATCCGTTAAGGTGAAACTTTAGTAGAAGATTTTCGACTAGCGATTTAAGTTAATTCTCTCTCTCTCTCTCTCTCTCTCTATATATATATATATATATATATATATAAAAAGTTGGTGAACTCAGTCGAGGGCGATCCGAAGGTTCCCTTCCAAGTATCATTGTTAAAATTTTTGGTATGACGCGACCTGGGATTGAACCCAGGTCTCCCGGACCATTGGCGAACACTCTAATATTTACTAACTCCACACACACACACACATATATATATATATATATATATACCAATGATTTTTTTATCTCTTTGGAATCAAACTATTTTTAAGCTATCGATAAAATATGTATCATTTAACATTACTTATCTTTATCAATTTATCACTGCATAAGTAACAAAAACTATCAGCCAACTATTTAGCAGCAAAAATGAATTCTTAATAGTTTAACAATTAACAGATTCCAAATATAGAGGATATTTCATAAGTTGTTTTATCAATATGTTACAGTTGATAAGATCTTCTATCTGTCACGATGTCAGAATTTCTGAGATGATCAATCGTCCTCATTCAATATATTGTTATTGGTTTACTTTTACATATAAAACAATATACTATAAAACCTTTATTAGCTGATAAACTCTTTGGTCTTCATTATAAAACTTGTCATATATGATACTTATTTTATAGGTTGATGAAAATGAATATCTTTATCAGTTAACCCACTGTTCTGTGTAGACTAATTAAGAAAGAAAATCTAAAGGAGTTAATTAGCAACTAATTAATGTCCTTAACCCTATAGTTGAAAAAAGTGTAAGATCTTTGATGTAATGCATTCCAATAAATTTGTACATTTGTGAATTGAAATAAATTATCTCCAATAGATAATTTAAAGCACACACAAAAAACCAAAAATACTGGATAATGGGGAAACACGTAAAGGTGTCCAATCAGCAATTTTCTCCAATATTTTTGGCTCATTCCGCCTTTTGTGTATGTAATCTTCGTCCGATACCACTATGTAATCGACAGCTCATTTTTCATCCAACAGCTTCAGGACAAAATCGATTGGTAATTGTGGAGACGAAAAGAGCCAGTTTGAGTTTTTTGTGACGTCATTTGCCCTAATGGCTGAAATATGCAGAGAAAGTACTGCGATGTAGAAGCAATAACAGATATGATGTTAACGATCTGTCTGACAAATGGAATTGTCTGGATGTGTAGAAAGTATTTTTCTTGTTTTTGATACTTTGCTATCCGAAAGAAAGTAACGGCTTTGTCCCTATGGGTATCACAGCTTCTTAAATATGCATTAAATAAATTGTCAGCTGAGGAAGATGACATGTGTTCAATTTGCCTTTATTTGCCATTGTCTAATGGCGAAATAGTGGAAGTTGGATGCTATATTCTATTTGCCTAGCACATAGAATAGTTAGTCCGAGATTTGAGGCGTTAAAATTCCAGAATATTGTCTTAGTTCAATAAAAAAAAAATTCTATTGTGAAGCAAATCTTATTATAGTCCTTAATTCGAACTCTGATTATTGAATTCTGACGCAGTGCTCAAAACATCGGATAGGATTATGATATAATGCTGCCAAAAGCTAGTTTTATAAACGTGGTTTGATGAAACGGTAGAAAAGCGAGATAATTTATAGTGTCATCTTCATAGACTGAGATGTAAATATTTGCGATTTCAAAAAGAGAATCGAAATGTCGTGGCATTTTCTGGCTGTACGATCGCTACGTCAACCTAATTGCGGGGTAAAAACGTGGGTAAAATGGAGTAAAAATGATTGTATAAAACTCTGATTTATAATTTCATGAATTTTATTTTTTAAATTGAGTAAAAATTTGCTGAAAAACAAAGAACAAGATCTTTTCTTCTTAACGAAGATGACATTAGTCAGTGCGTTGATTTTTAAGGTTAGGATTAAGGTTTAGGATTAAGGTGAGAGATAGAGAGTTAGAGTTATGGTTAGAGGATTAGGGTTAGAGGGTTAAGGTTAGGGTTAGTCAGTGCGTAGATTTTCAGAGGAGAGACATGCAGCAGAAATTTTAAGTTTAGATAAAATGGATATATTCTGTGTGAGCAAAAATCTTTGTATACTTATTTACCAACCCCACCGCCTGGGCAGGATATGACACAAGGTCAATTTTTAAGCGGAGTTTAACAGGTTTTAATTCAGAGTTTTCCTTCTCCTAGACTAGTTGCCTCACCAAGGCTGAAGAACCTAGTCTGCCCTACTATTTACCCATAGCTGGAGGGAGAATATTCAAGAGTATTAGTGCTATGTGAAATGCAATCAGTCTCATCCAGGATTTGAACTCGTGTCACCGTGATTATTTCCTACGACGATAACCATTACACCACGGACACCTCCTTTTTAACCGCCCGGGCAGGATATGACACAAAGTCAATTTTTAAGCGGAGTTTAACAGGTTTTAATTCAGAGTTTTCCTTCTCCTAGACTAGTTGCCTCACCAAGGCTGAAGAACCAAGTCTGCCCTACTATTTACCCATAGCTGGAGGGAGAATAATTGGATTCATACCTTTCTCAAGGGTATTAGTGCTATGTGAAATGCAATCAGTCTCGTCCAGGATTTGAACTTGTGTCGCCGTGTCCTTTTCCTACGACGATAACCATTACTCTACTCTGAGAGAGAAGAAATGTATTTATGCATTAACGTGTAAATGGCTGCTGATGTCTTTATCTGCTCGCTTGTGCTGGTATTTTATTTTTAATGATATCTATATAAACACTATCGTATCTGTTAGATAAGGGATATTGAAATAAAATGCATTCTTTTAAGAAAACAATGTTAAGTTTTGACGCAATGTAAATAAACCAAAAGATAGTTAAGTTAGTAAGAATTCCGTATCTACAAAAGTAATATTTATTTTTCGTTTATTTTGTTACGATTTAGGCAAACTTGAAATTAGATAAAAATGTTGATGATTTATCCCAAATTTCTTATTGGCAAAAAAAGATTATTTTAAATATTCTTATTTAGTTTGGGTTTTGATCATTGGAATTTTTCGTGGCAAGTCAAATATTGTCGCCTTCGAAGTATCTCAAAATGTTAAAACAAGTGCTAATGCGCCGATTGGTCGATAAATATACGAAAACTGCAGCTTCTGAAGCCTATTTTTAGCACAAAAATGTACACTTTATTCTGCAGTATAGAAATCAGTTGATTCCATATATATATATATATATAGTTAAATGCAAATAAGAATATATATATATATATATATATATATATATATATATATATATATGTGTGTGTGTGTGTGTACAAGGATTAAATGTAAATAAGAAAAAATACTTAAATAGTACACGATGGCAATATCTACAATATCCCAATTACTAAGTCCGCAACTTGAAGTTGAATGTGGTTCACAAACCCACTAGACAGAAAAAAAGTGTCAAATCAATTTTATTTATACTGAGAATGTTTTGTATCATGGTGAAATGTTTACACCCGTGATCATTGCAAGAGAGAATATATATTTTAGATATCTGTGAGGTCCAAGTACAGGAAATAAATTATGGAATTAGTTAGGTGATAAATAATAGAGGGGATATTTATTTATATGTCAACACCTTGATACTAATGAACTTTTTTGTTCAATAATTTATTCTTTTTGGCATATTAAAGGATATATCATTTTTCTTCTGGACAAACCTCAGCAATTATATCCTCCTTTATACACTTTGTGTATTTTCACGATACCCCCCACCGCAAAAAAATGTCTAAAAAATGAGTATACTTCTTATGTATATTTCACTACATATTAGAAAAATACAACCCAAACATAATAGAATAAATTTTGAAACCAGTACTAACGTGCTTAAATGTCTTTAGCTACTGATGCTGTTTATAGAAACAAATTCGAAAAGTAAACGCTACACATACAACAGTACAAACGCTCATTCTTACAAAGTAGTAATGTACGTACAAAAGTTACATCACTTTTGTAATACATCCTCCCTTGATGATGGCCCAAAGTTGGGCAGAAAGTACTTGGGAAATAACTAATTATGGAAGGTTTATTAACCAATTCCCGCTGAATATCATAACATCAATACGGCAATTCGGAAGGATTAACAACAAAAAAAAAATGTAAACAAAAAATGTCTATTAAGTTCAATCAAAAATGTGTCAATGAAGAAATGCTGCCTATATATATATATATATATATATGTGTGTGTGTGTGTGTGTGTGTGTGTGTGTGTGTGTGTGTGTGTGTGTGTGTGTAATGATCTCGGTCTGTGTGCTCGTGTCAGATTAAGGATATCTGCTTTTTATTGGAAGACGCGATTACACGTTTTACAGGTCATATCTCCGTCTCGATCAGGGGATAACGCCTCATGATCCACTTGGAGTTAACCATGTTCCAGAAATTGCTGTTCAAATGCAGCATCTCCTTCTCGAATCGGTTTATGCTACTCTGAAAGTTTACTCACCCTGGAATCCCAGTTATTAATTTTGGTTTTTAGAGTCATCCATTTATTTCTCATAACATCTTTAAAAATCTTTCTTGACCTGTGTACCACTCACCATAACGCAGTAAATTTGAAAGTTTGATGTCGTCCATTTTCACAACATGACTTGCTGAACAATTCTGACAAATAATTAGTTGACTTTCCATGCTAGAACTCAGAGTGATTTGGAGAAGCTCATAATCAATTAATTACTAAAGTTCTTCTGGGACAGATTTAATGGAATCTCTCTAGGACCTTAATATGTTGGCAATAGGTGGTCCAAGTTTCATTTAAATAAAGTAATATTGTGTGCGGCACAATATTCATATACGCTAAGCTTAGTGTTAATGGCAATTTCTTGGTCTGACCAGAACCTTCTCTCGGATCTCACCATAACATAATTAGCCTTTTCAATGTGTTGGGCAGTTTCTGTATCAAGAACGCTGTGTACTAAATGCACGCTACCGAGGTACACACAGTATTAGACTTTGTTAGATTCGATGCAAGGTTCACATAGAGCCGGCGTGAACATAACTTTTATCATTGTCGGATGCACAGTAAATAAAAATGCTTTGTATTCTCACGAAAATGATTCGCCGTAAACTGCATGTTACTTTTCAGTGTGAGTAACAAAATATTTGAGGCTCGCTCAAAAAGTTGTAAGACTTATCCCAAAAGAAGATCCTTGGCTCTGGCAAGACACTTTCACTTATAAAATCTTAAAAAATAATTTAGATTTCAGTTTTATTTTCTATGTAGGTGAGTTCCACGCAAAGGTGAAAGGTCTGCGGCAACTGAACTATATTGTTAAACGCATAGATAGATAGACTGATAGAATGATATGAGGGTCGTTTAAAAAGTTGTAAGAGTCACTCAAAAAAAAGACCCTTGGCTCTGGCAAGACACTTTTACTGATAAAATTATGAAAAAATAATTCGGATTTCTGTTTTCTTTTCTGTTCAGGTGAGTCCCACGCAAAAGTGAAAGGCGTGTGACAATTGAACAATATTGTTAAACACACAGATAGACAGACTGACAGAATAATATGATGGTCGTTTAAAACGATCTAAGTTTCATCCAGAAAGAAGAGACATAGCTGAACATATTTGTTGTGGCAACACACTACCACATCTTATAAAACTAAAAAAGAAAACAAAATAAAATTAGATTTTTGTCTTAATTTTTGTGCAGTTAAGACCCTTAAAAAAGTGCAAAGTGTATGAAAAATCAAAAATCTTGGTAATACTTTAAAGATTTTGAACGATTCCTATTAAATCTTCAACGTAGAGGAACTTCTGAGTAAACATTTTAAAGATTAACGTCTTTAAATTGAGACGATGATTTTTGCCAAATATCTGAAAGCACAGATAAATAGCAATATACAAATCGTTAAAATCAACAATGTCAATAGTTACAAGCTGCGGAACTTTATAATATTTTCATATCAAGATGTGCTTTCCTGAATATATCAACAAAATCATAAGGACATACATACATACATACATACATACATACATACATACATACTTGCCCAGTCGGCTGGGGCTGTAGAATACAATGACTGCACCTCGGCAGAGGGGTAAGACCTCCCAATGAGTGTCCTGGATATGGCACTAAACAATCTGATGGTGACGTTCCAGTAATGCTGGGGCTTTGGGAAACCCCATCATTACCATTGTTCCCAGGTTCACGCTGACCTGGTATGGTAGCACCTGATAGGGCCCAATCTATGGGTTAAATAGAACTAACTGTATACTTATGCTAAACTGAATTGTTTAACTAAACAGAATAGCTTGAAATAGAAATGTTTTTGACTATTAATACGTACTTACATTTAAACTGCGTGCTTATGCTAAACTGAATTATTCAAAATAGAACTGTTTTTTACATTAAAACTGTGTTTACAGTAAACTCAGTTGTTTAACATAGAACTGTCTTGATATTTAACTGTGCTTAAACGAAATCTGTACTTACACTAAACTGAATTAGCTGAATTAGCTAAGTTTGAATAAACTAAATAGCTTGAAAAAGAAATGTTTTTGACAATTAAACTGTGTACTCATGCTAAACTGAATTGTTTAAAATAGAACTAATTATTTGAATAAAAATGGATTTGGCATTGAATAACCGGTTGATATGCCATAAAACCAACCAACCAACCATACATACATACATACATACATACATGCATACATACATACAAATATTCATGATGACTGCCACGTCTTGGCTGATGATGGCCGTCTTCGGCACTAAATTTACCACTCTAACATCCTGATAAATATCAAATTTAACTTGTGGAAAATATAAAAGATGCATATCATGTTTCGGTACCAAGATATTTGTACGTCGTTGGATTATAGTGACATATACTTGTACGCATTCATGTCACTCCTTCGGTCTTCATAGCAAAAGGTCTGTGACAAGCATTAGATTACTGGTGACAATGCAAACATCAAGCTTTATTTCGGAGTATCTTTTCCAATAAAAGTATACCTACAAGTTATCAGAGGTTTGATGCTGGAACTACTTTTTCCAGCTTTTATTTTGGAGTTAACCACTTCTAGAAGAATTGCCTTTACCACAGCATTATCGTTAGACTGGAGCCCCTTTTACTCTTCCTACATACATGCATTGAGAATTGTCCATAGATTAGTACATTGTTAGCATTTTAATAAAATTTAATTTTCTTTTAAACTAAAGGTATCAGGCATCTATATATAACAGAATATTGTAGAATCAAGACAGATATTATTAGCTACTGAAACTTTTCAACCAAAAATATGAACATGACTAAAAACACCCCTCTCCCCGCAAAAAAGCCTACAAAGTCCCAAAATGAATACACCTCTTATGCATATTGATACAATTCTATTTTTGTGCTGATGAGTTTGGTGATAAAATACATTATATATATATATATATATATATATATATATATATATATATATATATATATTATCACCAAACTCACCAAACGCCAACTTTACTTTATATATATATGTTATTATCAATATATATATATATATATATATATATATATGGAGAAAACTTGAAAAACAAAGCAATCCGAAGTGATGGATTTATTGCAGAAGTCGACGTTATAACGTGTTTCGATTTTGATAGGCCATCATCAGAACTTTAAAATTGATAACAAGTGTTGTTAGATCAACGATGGATGTTTAATAAAGTCTTGCGGATGGTTTATTAAAACTCTCTTTTAAAATAAATTCATCACTTTGGATTGCTTTGTTTTTAATTTTTCACTATACTGTCTGATTCTTTTCCATCATTTAATTCCATATATATATATATATATATATATATATATATATATATATATATATATATATATATATATATATATATACTCTAATCAATATAGATATATACTAAGTCGAAGTTAGGCTTCCTGATGATCTGATAAGGTGAAACTTTAGTAGAAAATTTTCGACTCGCGATTTAGGTTAATTATATGAGCACTCTGGCGAAGGAATTGTCGGCCGCCCCTAGCGTAATGCAAAGCTCTTCGTAAGAATTGAGCACTCTGGTAGCCGATAGGGTATTAAAAAAATGTAAACAAAGGCTGCTGCTGCTGTTGCTAAAAATAAAATACCTTAAAATTCCCTTAGCCAACGTAGTCCGCTTGTAGCCGTGTGGTCTGAAACCTTAATCTATCGTAAAGTTAGACGGGTTTCGATCCCGGCTTCGAGCGTCCTGCGGGTCTAGCCACACTGAAGAGTTCTGATAGAACGAAACAGTCTGTCTGTGGATGACAATATGTATATATATATATAAACAAGGTCTTCTGCATGGAAATTATGTGACACAATGTAGTTTTTAAGCAGGTTTCATCTGGTCTTAATTCAGAGTTTTTCTTCTCCAAGACGAGTAGATTAAACATGGCTAAAGAGTCCAGTCTTCCTTACAATTTATCAGTTGCTGCTCGGAGAATCATACCTTTCCCAAGGGCATTAGGGCTTCGTGAAATTCTACTGAAAGTGATGTCAATATGTGCGTAGCGAAGGCGTAGTCTTCTCTCGGTAGGCTATCGATCATATGTAAGTTTTATTTAACCGATAAAATAAAACGGGATTTCTTACAAGCTGCAGTAATTTCAATACTACTTTATGGGTGCACTATATGAACAATGACAAAACACATTGGGCAAAAGCTAGACGGAACTGCAAAAGAATACTACAAGCTATATTGAATAAATCCTGGTAGCAACAACCCTGGAAACAACAGCTGTACGGCTACTTAACTCCCATCACTAAGACCATCCAAGTAAGACGAAGACATGTGGGACACTGCAGGAGAAGTAAGGACGAACTCATAAGTGACGTTCTCTTATGGACCCCTTCACATGGTCATGCCAGTGTTGGCGACTTGATTATGATGATGATATATATATATATATATATTTATATATAGGTTGGTTGGTAGGTATTTGTTTTCGAACTCTGTTGTCGATATTTGGTCTCAGTTTAAATCCACGATATATAATTCTAAATTTGATATCAGACAGATTCTCCTTCCGATATTGATACAGTCCCATCATCCTAATGAGTACTGCTCTGAGTTTAATAAATATGTATATTATTCGAGGATCAGTCCGAGAGAAATGTCACCTACTTTATTATTTGATCTATGGCAGTAGAGATGGTATGGTAATAGAAGTCGAAACTTCCCGCCAAAAATACATCTTTTTCTCCTTGTTACAATTTGCTGTTGAGCAGCAGTCTAATAAAATAGTATCTGTCATGAAAGCGCAGAAAAGTTGCTTTGTTCTACGGTGTCATTATGCTCCTTTATAATTAACTTTACTTTCAATCGTCCCTTGTATTTATGCTATATTATCTACATTTCTTACATAGATGTATTATTTCATTTACCCGCATGAACACATTTGATATAAAAAGGCGAACGTGGTGTAATGTTTACCATTCTGGTAAAATAGTTACCGCCGTAACAAATGGACACGATTACCCGAGTTCAAATCATAGGAGAGGCCACTTATATTTTACATATCCTTTAATACTCTTGGGAAAGATATGAATCTCGCTATTCTCCCTGGGTAAATAGTTGGGAATACTGGGTTCTTAAACTTTAATATGTCAACCAGTCTAGGAAAAAGTAAACTCTTAATTGAAACTAGTAAAACTTGGCTTAAAATTCACCTTGTGTCAAATTCTGCTCGTAAGGAGGGGTTGGGTAAATATATATATATTCGGTATAAAAAGAAAATAGACTTTCAAAAAACTTATCAAAATCAACTATTCAAGATTACGGCACTCAAACCTTTATCGAGAAATACTTGAAGTTTATTTCAGTCGTCTCATTGCTAAAAATCGGACGTTTCGTCAGTCCATTTTCAACTTTAAGATGCCCTAGCATTTCTCTTGTAAACAGCACGAGATATGCTTTTATCCTGGTCATTTTGATTTTATCATAATTGTAGTTCATAAGGAATCATTTTAAAACATCTGATGTGAACGTCTAACCCAATACGCTCCAATAGTTTTTCGGATGCTAATGGTATCACATAACTTTTATGTCAGCACAAACATTTTCTTGTGTCAGAATTCATGTTCTGATCATACATGGATTTGCTTGTCGGCGATGATTTTCTCAAATGTGTTATTTACTGTATAAGCTTTAAGTTTGGTTTCTTTGTTTAATGGCAAATTAACTTTCGTGGGTTATTAAACACAAAAGCCACCCTAGTAGAAGAACAGTAGTGGTATTATTTAATCTGTAAGTAAGGGATAAGGGAGTTTAAACATTTCTCAAGGGTATGGAACTGAAGTTCAAACTCGCTTACTACAATGTCTCAGTCCAGCACATTAACCACGGCAACACGGAGACTATCCTTTGATAACCTTTTGAAACTTGATAAGCAGTGGAACACATGGTACAGATGAAAGCCTTAATAATAAACTTTTTCTCTTCAAAACTGTATATTCTGAGTTTATTTTTGACATTGTCTCTTTTGTAGAGATTCTTTATAGTTACATAAACGTATCGTAGAGATAAATAACGAGGGTCACAGAATTAAGGATGAACGTCACAAGATAAACTTGTACACATAAATCTCATTGCTATGTTCAGTTTTTCGGTGCCACTTGAGAAATTGACCATTGAATTCCGATCGAGAAAAAAAAACGTTGAAAATCCTTTCAGTGCGACAATGTGAAGAAAGATCACACACTGCTGTAATCTTACATGTGTATTGCCCATTTGTCAATTCCCATCATCGTTTACATCTCTTCTTTACGAGTAACTCTTCTGTGTCTCTTTTGTATTACACAATTCATGTTGCTACAACCAGGGCCTTAATGATGTAGTGAGAATGTTAACACTTATGACAATACTCAAAGGTTTTGAATTCAAGAAAGTATAGGGATTTTCTAGTTTATCGTCAACTATAAGATTAATATTCTTTTCTTCTTTCATACTATCACATATTAATCATGTCAATATTGTGTAGTACAGATTCGAATAGTGAAGAAAAGTAGCGAAAGCAAGATAGTGATGGGCTCGAATTCTTCTTAAAAAAGACTTGCTTGCTTTGTAAATCAGTAAGGTAAACTAACTAGAGCAAATTAACGGAGATTGAACATTGACCTTTGGCACTGGTAGGATATATGCAACCGTCACAGCAAAGTTGTTTTCATTGGGTTTAATTTATCACATTTACAAAAGAAAAAGTAGAGAACGTGGGGATGATCGAATTCACTGCAGCAAACTGATGTACGTAATATTGCACCTTAGTCGGTGTTTAAGGTATTTACTCAGCTTATTCTAGTCTAACGGTGGGGCCATAAATGTGGAATACCTCACGAGAATTGACCCTACAACACCTGTAATGTTCTCCAAGAAGATGTTTCTCTTGAGACATTTTCTTAAGCCTTTTCATCTTCTTTTGTGTTCTGTACTGTTATTTATACCCATAAGAACTTATGACCCATTGCTAATTATTTTGAACCAAGCAATTGATTTTAATTAAAAATATAAATTTTTGATTAAATGTTTAATCATAAACACACTAATGTAAAAAGTGTATCTTAAACACACCAATGCACCTATTTTTGCATAAGACGTACATCTTAAACACACTAATGTAAAAGGTTTATCTTAAACACAGCAATGCACCAATTTCTGCATAAGATGTTTATCTTAAACACTCTAATGTAAAAAGTGTATCTTAAACACACCAATGCATCAATTTTCGCATAAAAGATTCATCTTAAATACTCCATTACAAATGAAACATTGCGGGGAAGTTATTTTTGAAAACATACCATGTGTAAGTTTTCTCTTATCTGTTATTCTTTAATATGGAAACTTGAGAGGATCCGAAGAAATTACATGTTTATTAGCAAATATTAGATTTACTCATAACTGTCGAAGTAATCCCCTTCAAAGGATACAATATACGTATGTAAATCAATAATTCCGTAGCATAATCAAAACAAGAATCTATATCATAGAGTAAATATTAACTTTTAACATAATCTCCTTTATAAACCCAAAGCGTCTTTGTTAATCACACAGATCAGTCATAGAGTAAAAAAAGTCTCATGAAAATTCAGCTCATTGCTTTCACTTCATATTCTGTTTGATTCACTGTCATGTATGGAATACTTAAAAATTTCTCGTGCAAAATTTGACGAATTAGATTACTACTTTTTTGCAATTATTAGAGCTATTCAATCACAGTGGCCCAGCCATGAATTATATAGTACCGTTTATGTTCTACAAGAATGGATTTGGCATTAAATAACCCACGAAAGTTTATATGCTATCAAAAATATGCTATTAAAAAGCAAAACAAATCAAATAAAGAATCAATTACCGCGAAAACCTAAGGTAAGTTTTTTATCTTATCAATTAATGTTAATTACTTCTTTGGTTTACATTATTTTGGATGACAAAAGGTTTTATGAATAAACTCTACTTTTGGATAGCGTAGCAAATCTGTTTTATCTAAAAAAATCTCTGCTACGCTGAAAACCAAGTAGAAAAAATTGTGAGCTTGAAAAGTGATTTTTTTACTAGGTGGGTTTACACACACCTAACTGGGGTATATCTCACACCTCCTGATCGTCTTTAAACAACTGGACTTTATTGGATCTAATTGCAGTAAGTTTTAGTTTTATAAGACGTATTCTAAAAATAAAACTCTATTCATACGTTTGAGCAAATTATCTTTTCATGAATTATATGGACTAACGAAGCAATTCTTTGAATTGCTTATGCTGTTACCATAAAATTTCGCCCGATTTAGTCAACAGATTTCTTCAGGTAAGGGAAAGGATGAGTCGTTTATTTTTCAGAAACGTATAAGTGAAAAATTTGAAACATTGGCTAATATAATTATCCATGTAAGTTTTTACCGACTTCGAGAGTCACACATTTCTTGCACTTTTGTATAACAAATTAGTGAGATCTATAATTAACATATAGTGTAACATTCGAATTAAGTCTAAGCAGTTAAATGGTGGAAAGATACCATGAGGTATTTATTTAAGTGACAGACAGTGAACGCAAGGTCAGATTGAATCCACGTTGATGACTGATCAAGACGTCACGTGATCAGATATATTATTGGAAAAATAAATGAACAATTTGATTAATTGCGAAGAAACTATTGAAAAGAACAGTCATGTTTCAACTGTACTCTCAACTCTCTGTAAAGGATGCGTGGGTAAAATGGTTGTCGAAGAATAAGAATATGCACATAGGAATGGATTACGCGTTGTTTTTGTCCGAGCAAAAAAGAATCAGATAGTTGGGGTTGCAGTAACGAACAAGGCAAGACAAAGGACACTGATATACAGTACGAGGTGACAGAAGACTACAAAAATGGCGCTGATAGAAGTCAGGCTCGCCGACAAACGAAAGAAAACGACACTGTGAAACAGATAAGGTAAAATATGAGCTTAGTAACCCCGAGTAAAAGTGTAAGAGTTAGCGTAAAAGCAAAAATAAACAAACAAACAAAACACACACACACACATACACAGAAAAAAAACCCCGAAAAAACATAAATAAATAAAAATACGTAACAAAATGTAGAGTATTGTTTATGAGCTTCACATTTTTTTTGTTTCCAAACGTTTTGAAAAACCCTGACATTTGAAGAAACCTGTGGAATTAATAAGCCGAACATTTTTTGGTAACAAAGAGTAGGTTGGCTGGTTGTTTGGGTTTAATGGCATATCAACCATTCTTGTTTATATAACGCCATATCCATTTTTACACAAATAATCAGTTCTATTTCAAACAATTCAGTTTAGCATGAGTACACAGTTAAATTGTCAAAAATATTTCTATTTCAAGTTATTCAGTTTATTCAAACATAGCTAATTCAGCTAATTTAGTTTAGTCTAAGTACAGATTTTGTTTCCACATAGTCAAATGCCAAAACAGTTCTCTTTTAAACAATTCAGTTAAGTGTAAATACAGTTTCAATGTCAGAAACAGTTTCATTTTAAAGGATTCAGTTTATCATAAGCACGCAGTTTAAATGTAAGCACAGTTTAATAGTCAAAAACATTTCTATTTCAACCTATTCAATTTAGTCAACCAGTTCTAATTCAAACAATTCAGTTTAACATAAGTATGCAGTTAGTTCTATTTAACCCATAGATTGGGCCCCATCAGGTGCTACCACTCCGGGTCAGAGTGGACCTGGGAGCAATGGTAATGAAGTGGTGCTCCACATTCCCCAAAGTTCCTGCATTACTAGATTCTCACCATCGGATTGTTTAATGTCATATCCAGGACACTTGATGGGGGTGCACCCCCCATCAAGTGTCCTGGATATCTTACCCCACGGCAGAGAAGAAGCCGACTGGGCAAACAAAGTGTAGGTTAAATTGTCAAAACTATTCTTGAAATAATAATGACTATTCTTAGAATTATAGATAGTATTTGAAAGTACCCTTGTTCTCAGAGGAAATCGCATCATCAAAAGTTAATGCTTTTCTTCGTGTGTTTTCTCAGAAACAATCTAATCACATAAAACAGAATTATTAAATGAAAAAAGTAACCCTACAAAAGTAAAAATTGCTTTGTCGAGATTCTCGTAACAACAATATTTCTAGAGTAGGAGGATCATCAAATATCGATCGTGTCTTTCCGGCAGAAGTTAAAGCTAAAAAAGGAATCAAGTTTGCAGCTAGAGTGAACGACATAAAAATCAATTGGCGAAAGTTTTTACTTCCTTAAGTATTTTTTTATATCCACTCATCTGGCGTATATTATTTCCTCGCGTTATTTCAGCCGTGCTTGATGGTATTATTTAAATAATGATTGTCAGAGTTCAGTATCAGTGCACTCTGTCTAAAAACAAATTTCACAACACGGCCTTCTGCATTAGATCCGAAATTGTATACTTGGAAATCTCAGGCTTATTTTGAAAAAAAAACAAAACAACAAAAAAAACAACAACAAAAAAAAAAAAAACAACAAAGTAAAAGAAAACTTCATTACCGAGTCGGCTGGAGCTGTAGAATACACCGACTGCACTTCTGCAGAGGGATAAGACCCCCCCCCCACCAATGAGTGTCCTGGATATGACACTAAACAATCTGATAATGAGGTTCCAGTAATGCTAGAGATTTGGGAAATGCGGATCACCCCTTCATTACCATTGCTCCCAGGTCCACTCTGTCCCGGAATGGTAGCACCTGATAGGGTCCTATCTATGGGTTAAATAGAACTAATTGCATACTTATGCTAAACTGAATTGTTTGAATTCGACTATAAATAAGTAGATAAGCAATAAAAACTTTCTGATAAGAGAAAGAAAGATTCACATTGAGAAGTGATTAATGCTAAAATAATAAACGTAAAGACACACTGATGTAAGACAAAAATAATCGCACTGAAAGCATATTTTCGAACAAAAAACATTTGAATATTTGTCTTGTAAATATAACTACTCATATACATTTAAATATCCCTAATTCGATCTGTTGGAAATTCTTGAAAATGATGGTACAACACAATAAAATAGCATTATTGCTTTCCTACGATTAACAATCCGGACAAAAATAAACATTTTTAAATCGATAAATTCCCTGAAATTTGCAAGCTTAAATTCCAGTGTTTTCTCTAGACAACTCCATGAAATTATTTATAGAACAATATCAGCTCCATAAGATAATATAAAAATATATGTAATGAGGTTTTATTTCTTATAGTCAGAATTTTCCATTAGTAACCGTTTGGTGTAAAATTTTGTCAGCATAAAGATGATAAAATAGTTATTGTTTAGAAAAAATAAGTATTCACGTTCCTCATTTATTTAAATTAGTTTGGGATTTCCGTGATTTTTTCCATTAAAAACTCGTTTTGATATCCGCAATATAGATCAGATGGTTTAACTGGAATCAAATATGTCTGTCTTTTCATTTTAACAACTTTTACACAGATTACATTGTGAAGGTCAATTATTAAACAACTTGCAGAGTTTTTCGTGAGCAATACATTTGCTTTCTGGATCTTTTATAAAATGACTGGAATTAGAAATGATCCTATTTGTTTTACAGATATTTTGAAGATAAGCACCAGAAAATAAATTAGATCATAATCAATAGTTGAGTATTAACATGAAGGTTTACATACCCAGAATAGCTTAAAAGTAAACTATCTGGAAAATAATGATTTTATTTCGTAAAGAAGATATTTTATTATAATGAAGATTATGTGTCTGCAAGCGAAACTAAGTTACCATCGATGTCACAATTCCTTTAGTTATTTACTTTATATTTCCAATGATTATCAAATTATCATTATTTGATTCTAATCAACACCTTATTTATCAACGTCGTCTCTATTATAGACTAGCTGAGTTAGATTTTCAAGACAACATTCAATGTTACAAATGCGTTTAAAATCCTGCAATTTATGTCATATATCAGAAAAAAAATAAACGTTAACATAGTTTATTTTACAAAACCGAGTTTAATAAACAATTACTTGGTGTTATTGATTTTTAATATTATTGTTTTATTCTCAAACGTATTAAAAGCAATCCTATCTATAATTTCATATAGAAATCAATAAAAATAAAAATAAATGTATTTTTTAAATATATATTCTTTTTATATGCGTTCTTTTTTCGTATTGTTTGTCTTTCTAATTCAATATAATATTTTATTACATTAAAAGTAAAACACTTGCCCCTAGAGGGCGCATCTTTTTGCTAATATTATTAATGTATATTTAAAAGCATGATATTCTTTTCAATAATTTTTGCTTGCTTTTATCAAATTATTCCCTGTGTTTTAACATGATTTTAGCATAAAAAAATCATTCGTTATGTATATTTGTTGAGGATCAATTTACATTCTGAGAAGTGCTGATATTAGCTTGGAAGAAAATCAAACAGATGTCAAATCAAGAGATTTTCTTTTTAATCTACATTTTTTCTTTTTCTTTTATGTAAATTTTAATCAAAGGAAATCAATCTTCTTTGTCGAATACACTCGTTTTTACCGGAGAGTTAATATGGTTACACTCCATGGACTGTATTTTCGACATAGAATCATAGTAAGTAAAGTTGGCAACCTTAGTCTAGGATGATACGAAGGATACCCTTTTCAATAGCTAAGGGACTTCAGGAAGAGATTCCGTCGGAATAGGCCAGCACTCTTGAAATGGGGTCTGTGGTATTTCCACCAGGACAATGCACCAGTCCACAATTCCATCCTTGTCACAGACTATTTGACCAAGATGGGAATCAAGACAGTTCATCAGTCTCCCTCTAGTATTAACCTTGCTCCCTGTGACTTTTGGTTATTCTCTAAGCTCAGAGGCTGTCGTTATGAGACAATTGAGGAGATGAAAGAGGCTTTGACGAAGGTCATTAACACGCTCACAGAAGAGGACTTCTATGGGGCCTTCGAGAAGTTGTTGGAATGATACAAGTTCATTGTAGCCTGATGAGATTAGTTCGAAGGGGACTTTATTGTATAGCCACATAAAACTGCACGTGTACATATACAAATATGTACTTACATGCGGAAACATCATCAACCGGTAATGGCGACTTCAATAACGAATGAATACACTTCTTTATAAAAATATAAATCTCTCACACTTTATTTTCGAAAAGGTGATGTTTGTTGTGTGTGAGAAATGAGTGGAGATAGAGACGGACTACTATATTGACCCAAGTTCTTCCTCGCCCATAGCAGCACTTCTTTCGCATCTTGGCTTGGGTTGCTTAACCGGGGGTCACTAAGGATCAAACGTTCTCACTCCGGCATCCTTCTTCAACTGACTCGAACCGTCTGGACACCTGGTTATATTATTGTCTAACATCCACTTGCTTCCGCTGTTCTTCCGCTTATTTACACAGGTGCATCTCTTGATTGACGGCTCGGTCGAGGGTCAATATATAACAACTTGAGTTTCATGTGTGTACTATCAATACAAGTGCCCATAAGAAAAAAGTCTGGAAACTCATTTAATAATCCTCGTAGTTGGCCCATTCAATTAGGAGGGATGCTAAGGTTTGTGTGAAAGTTATTAGATATGTTTACTATATTGGTACCATCATCTTGATACCGATGTACGAAAAACAACAGGAAGACTTGTACATCTCCACTTGAAAATCATATGGAAGAAATATTCCGTGGTTTTTAACAAAACCTGTTTGAATAATAACTTGCTGCCAAAATACACAACACACACACACACATATACATATATATATATATATATATATATATATATATATATATATATATATAGGGAACATGAATGTGATTATGTTTTTATAAGCAGTTTGATAGATAGCTTGGAATGTTAACAATAAGTTCTCTTTTAACTTTTAGAAATTTACACTTTCAGTCTTTACTTATATCTTGCAGCAAAATAATTGTTGTGACTTATAAATTTTTATACTTAGAGGATTTCTTTTAATGGGAAGTTCATTTTCCCTTTAAAAAGAAATTTTTTTACATTCACCTGAGTCCAATAAATAAGCAAAGTAAATTTGATCGCTCATCATCAAACCATATGGCTTCTTCTCTCACACACACACATATATATATGCATATATATATATGGGTGAGTGTGTGTGTGTGAGAGAGAGAGAGAGAGAGAGAGAAAGAAAGAGTGTGTGTGTGAGAGAAAGAGAGAGTGTGTGAGTGTGTGTGTGAAGGAGTGTGTGTGTGAGAGAGAGAGAGAGAGAAAGAGTGAGAGTGTGTGTGTGTGTGTGAAAGAGATTGTGAGAGAGAGAGAGTGTGTATGAGTGTGTGACAGAGAGAGTGTGTGTGAGAGAGAGAAAGTATGTGTGAGAGAGAGAGAGAGAGAAAGAGAGAGAGTGTGTGTGTGTGAGAGAGAGAGGGCTTGTGTGAGAGGGATTGTGTGTGAGAGAGAGTGTGTGTGATAGAGAAAGAGAAAGTGTGTGTGTAAGAGAGAAAGAGAGAGTGTGTGTGTGCGAGAGAAAGAGAGAATGAGTCCGTGTGTGTGAGAGGGTGTGTGTGCGTGTGTGTGCAAGAGAGAGTGTGTGTGAGAGAGATTGTGTGTGAGAGAGAGAGAGACAGAGTGTGTGTGTGTGTGTGAGAGAAAAGTGAAAGTGTGTGTGTAAGAGAGAAAGAGAGAGTGTGTGTGAGAGAGTGTGTAAGCGTTTGTGTGTGTGTGTGTGTGTGTATGTGAGAGAGAGAGAAAGAGAGAGAGAATTTTGTGTGTGTGTGTGTGTGAGAGAGAGAGAGAGTGTGTGTGTGGGGGTAATACTGTTCAGCTGTATCCTTTCTTTCAGATAATGTAAAGGTGAATACAAGTATTGAGATCCATTATATTTTAAACTTTGCCAAAAATCCGCTAAAGCCGTTCACAGACATCGTGAAGTAGAAGGAAATGAAACGCTATCTGACTGCAAATCTATTTCAACCGCTTTAAGTACGATAACTTGCTCTATGAAATAAAGACCTAAATGTGACAACTATCAGATCCCATGCAGGAGGTTTTAAATCGTAAATTAGAGGCGAATCCAACCACTAGCACACAAAATCTTTCAGAAGAGTTTGAATCATCGAATGATATTACATGTAGAGCATTACAGAAAGCTCCAAAATATGCTGGAACTCACGAGATGTTCACAATAAACTCTCAGTTGATTAAAAGAAAAAAAAAAACTCGATGTATTCTATTTCTCGTGGTCAATGTTCAAACTCAATTAAAACTAGGATTTTGAATTTTGATTTTAAAGCTTACAGTCTCTTTCTTACGAGCGTCATGCGATCTTTTTTATATTTTGTTTTTACAAATTTACGCCTTGTGTTGTAGAACACAAGACGAGCAAATATCAAGTATCTTTTATTTTATCGTTAGATCGATTGTTTGACATTACCAGTTTAGCAGTGCCATTGTCAATAACATTGAAGACTGAAAGAAAAGTCTTGTATACTACTTGGAAACTTATCGGATATACTAAACAGAAAGGAAGGACTCTCTCTCCCTCTGTTTCCTCTCTCTGTTTCTCTCCCTCTTTTTCGGCGATGTCATTATTCGATCACTGTAAGTTACAAAACTTCCTTATATCATGGAGCAGCTTCCGGATTTTGATTGATATCCGTGCAAATCCACTCAACTGGAAATGCCCATATCAACACACTGGACTGACAATCCGTGCATCCAAAGTCTACTTAAACGATAATTGCATACTTACTTGTTAGCAACCAGGTGAGATAGATAAATTGCTTAGCTACAGGGACCCGTTACCCCAGGCAGCATCTACCACGTCGCTTAAAAGGCCAGGTTTATTACCTGAGGCCTGAGGTATCCTTTAGAGGACGGAGTGAAGTCATTTTAACTCTGCCCGCTTGCACGCAGGAGGGTTTTCACTTTAAAACCAATCTTCTGTTAAATACATACCAAGTAAACGGTCGAAATAGGTTGACCCTGAATAACAGCAGTCATAGAGTTTCGGGATATTTTATTTTCACCCAAGAATATGAGAACGGGACACTCTCGTAAAGGAGACAACGTGTCATAGGATGTATCTGAATACAGAACCATAAAGATATACAAGGTGAGTCACTGGGCGAAATGGTTAAAGTGCTAGTCTATGACACCGTAGTAAACGTGTTCGGACTAAAGTCGCGCTATAACATTCCCCGTCGGACTTACACTATTCGGAAGTTAAGAGCTTACTTATACCCCAAGCTCTGGGTTAAATAGTACCACTGTAACGTTACAGGACTATGAATATAAATGGATGTTATATTTCTCAATGTACAAAGCGGACTCAGTCGTTTCAAATACGAAAATTTATTAGCTGACTACACATTTCATCGCAGTCGTCATCGAAACGAGAGAGAAAGATAGCGTAAAAGATATTAGTTGTTACATAGAAACACGATATGATTCATTAATGGTTGACGAATGATCAAAACACCGACTCCGCTTTATTCGCCTCGAACAGGCCCTTCGCCCCCAGATAGCTGTTGTCTCTGGACCCAAATCTCTGAAATAACTCGACTGACTAAATTCCCTGAACTGACCGACTAAACTGCCTAATTCTCCTGCTTATATAGTATATCAATTATTCTCCTGAGTAAATGATGATAAGAACACGCGTCATTAAAAAAAATTCCATGAACCCGTAATCTAGATCAACTGTCATTAACTTTCAATGTTATGTCATCTTATCTTAACCTCAGCTGAAGGAATGTTTATCTTTATAATATCCGGCCTACAACCCCAAATTCAAAAGAAAACCCTATTTTAAGTTGAACTGACATCCGGTCGTATGTGCTTACGTAAGACCTTATCAATGCCACCCACACTTCAACCCAAAGATTTAACTAACTTACAATCCATTACGACAAATAAAATAATCAACTAAAATAATTAATTACCATCCTTAATTATATTACACCATTACTACTGGGGAAAAAGGACAAATTCAGAAGAGACGTTGTCTCATGGACTCCTATACATGGGCGCCCCAGTGTTGGCTGCCCAGCAAGGATTCACATAAATCAGCTCTGTGTAGACATTGGATGTAGTATGGAGGACCAATCCAGTAGCAATGGATAATAGGGACGGATGACGAGAAAAAGCAAGAAAACTCTGAGTTGTCAGAGCCGATGTTACTGCTGCTGATGATAACTGTTCTTCGACAAGGATGGCTTTGGCAATAAATAACCCACGAAAGCTGATATGCTATTAAACAAAGAAATCAAACCAAGATAAATGAGGCGTGCTTTCTGCAATGGTTATTGTCTTAGAAAATGAACGCTCCGGGCCAAGTTCAAGTTCTGAACGGCTCTGTTTACGTTTCACTACGCCTTTGGGAAATTTATGAATCGGTCTCTTCTTCCCCACTTACCGGTAAATAGTTGGGTAAATTGGGTTCTCTATACCTCACCAAAAACGAATTCATCCCAATTGAGGAATTATCATGTAAATAACGAACATTGTTTCGACGGGAATAGCAAACAATTTAATTTTTAAAGGTCACATTGAAATTTACTGTCTGCACATAAGACTGATGCTTATGAATTTCAATATGCTCACAACAAACTCTGAAGTCGAAATTTTAAAATAATAACTTTGATTTGTAAGTAAAATTAAAGTTGGTGACCCTATGCAACAGTAAAAATGTAACATCAGTCATTTGTTTGCACACAGAGTGAAATGGTTGCAAGTATTATTATTCGATACGAATTGTTCTCTTCAACACCATTCATGTACACAAAGTTAAATGGTTCAAAGTAATGCTACGTATCACTAATAATTCCATTAAACATCCGTCATTTGTTTACACAGAGTTAAATGATTAAACAGTTCTATTCCTAATAATTCACTTTAACATAAGTCACTTGTTTGCACACAGACAAAGAGTTCTATTTGACCCCTATTTGACTCATAGATAGCACCCTACCAAGTGCTACCACTCCTGGCCAGAGTGGACCAGGGGGCAATGGCAATGAAGGAGTAATCCTCATTCCCCAAAGCTCCAGCTTCACTGGAACCTTACTATCATATTGTTCAGTGCAATACCACGACTCTCATTTGTAGTGGGGGGATCTTACCCCTTTGCAGAGATGCAGCCGGTGTATTCTACATCCCCAGCCTTCTAGGGTGATATATGAAGGATTTTTTCTATTTTTTATTTATTTTCCAGTAAGGATTAAACTTAATAAGTTTCAATATGTTAATAGTCTTCCACTGCATTCTTAGTATTCAAAAACTAGACCCCCCCCCGAAAAAACAACCAAAGAAACAAGACAATAAACAACAATAACCGTACAAACATTATACTTTGATACAAGGAAAAATCGAAACAGATACTACTGGTTTTAAAGGAATGCGTCGATCCATGCATATATAATTTCATCATTTTGAACATCTCGCTAATATTCACATAAAATCAACATAGAACACAAATATTTTCAATAATTGTAACAAAATAAAATGATATTAAGCACTGGCCATACAAACAAACACATAACTTTATAATGAACAGCGAAAAGACCCCTTCCACAGTAAAAAAACAAAACAAAACAAAGAAACAAAAAAATTAAACAAACAAAAGACAAACAAACAAACATAAAGCAAAAACTAAACAAAACTGACAAATCAAAACAAAAATTGTTCTGATTAGAAGACTGGTCAGTGTAGAGCTTTTTTCTGATGTAAGTATCACTTGGGAACGCGAGAACTTTTGGCAAATGGTTCAAGACTGGCCAGTTTATCAAAATTTTTCACGTCGCTTCATGAAAGGTGAGGTTGTGTAAATTAAAGAAAAAAGAATTTAAAATCTCAAAATAGAAGTTTTAAAGCCACATCAATCGAGTGATATGACATTCAGATGATGAATGCTTCTAAGTGTCATTCAAAAATTAAGGTAATTTATTTAAAAGAAAGCAAAGATATCTTTGAAAAAGAATTTATTCTCTATTAATGTAAACTCTTTATTGTTTAGAATAGGTTGGTTGGTTTGGTGGTTGGTTGGTTGGTTGGCGTTTTTTGGCATATATGCCATTGTAAGTTACTTAATGCCCAATCTTCTTTATGCATATATATTAATTTTGTCGTTTTCACACACTTAAATTGTTTCAAGTATTGCTACGTAAGAGTAACAATTTAGCATCAGTCATTTGTGCACGCATTTGAATGGATATACATATGATTTCTTAAGGAATAGTTTCTTGGTTATTTCATTTTTAGATAAAGTAGAACTAATCTCTTTGCATACCAGTATTGTTATTGTTTCTCTATAGTTAAATAGTTTCAATTATTAATATCTTACACTAATAATTCTATTCAATATCCATCATTTGTTTGCTCTCAGTGATGTGATTACACGTATTACTATTCAACACTAATTACTCTATTAAATATTATTCATTCATTTGCACTCAGTCAAATGGTTCCATGCATTGCCATGTGATACCAATAATTCAATTTGGACACACAGTTAAAGAGTTTAAAGTATCGTAATTTATCACTAATACTTCTTTTCAGCATAATTTATTCGTTTGCACATCTGTAAAGATTCAGTCGGTGTATTCTACAGCCCCGGCCAACGGAACAGAGGTCTGTAATCAAATCTTTGGTGGTTTAAAAGTAAAAAACCTGTGAAAGTTAGAGAAGAATGGGTGATGTACACAGAGATGCAGGTTTTCGTCAAAAATTTTTTACATATGGGCTTAAAATATTTTTGACTTTACAATATTGTGTCTAAAACTCAGACCACAGAGTGGAAACACGCGGACTCTCGTATAAAGAAAAAGTTCCGGGCACAGCCATCAGTATATGATGCTATGTGTTTTCTGGGTCACCAAAAGAACCATGACTAGTGGTTATGGGTGAAGGGATATATAAAGAAGCTCATGTTGATAGTTTTTTAAAAAGATTTGTGGCATAAAAGAACCCATTACAAGTGATTTTCTTGACAAAGATGCTACTGTAAACAGTTCTTCCTATTGCCATCGTCTTAAGCAAAATTCACTTTATTTATTAAATGACCTTCGTATAAGTTGACACATTTTGTTATAGGAAAATCCGAAGGGAATATCAAATCAAGCAAAGTCCACAGATCTTGAATGAAGAGAAAATAGTCCGGCACCAATTTGGAAGACTGGATGACCGGACAGAGATAAATACCGAGTGGAAAATATTGGATCTTCATCTCAAGTGACTTACACCTGTATTCCTTTTTTCAAAGGATACTCAAAAAATCAAAGTCAAGGGACTGATTTAACAACGATTTGTGATGTTAATATGTTTCCCTTAGGATATTCAAACCATCTCTACAAAACACTCGTATTCTTCATCCAGAGGAGTCTGTATGGACATGACAGTATCTAACTTCATAAGATTCGAAAAGTAACTAGATGATGTCATTCAAAAGTAAAATTTTATTTTTGGCTTTGAGCATATGTAAGTTATTTACTTGATGGTTAAGAGATTAGTTGCACTCGTTCCAAATATTCCGATGGCGAACTGCCTGTTTATCAATTTGGAATATTCTAAAAGAAGTCCTTTTTTTCCAACCGAAGGCGTTATATTAGTGGTTATGTTATACAGGAAAATCTTTAGAAACTGTTTTACTTAAAGGAAATCAATGTGTTTACAGAGCAATTTAATGGTTTGTTTATCCCATGTTGGGTGCCTCTGAAACATGAGACAGAAGAGAAAGTAGTTGACTTAAAACTACTTTGAAGCGAAATATTTCATTCATAAAAGGAATTGATTTTTCAGTCCAATATCTTCAGTTAATTTGGTTTTCATCATATAACATTATATATATATATATATATATATATATATATATATATATATATATATATGTGTGTGTGTGTGTGTATGCATGTGAAGGTGGATCAACAAGTCCATAGCTGGAGATAATTCTTAGCCATAGCTAAATTTTGATCCCATTGTATAATCTTTTTTTTTTACACCTGTGATTGATATTTGATTTTGCAATGAAGAATAATATGTTGACAAAATATTTTTGCTAAAAAAGTACTGCTACCAGTTTAATCTATAGGTGTATTTGCGTACCCCTGTATATATATATATATATATATATATATATATATATATATATATATATATATACGTGTGTGTGTGCATGGTTTTTACTCATTCAACTATTTTGAGACTGCCAGAGATGTTTCGTCGGTTAAATGTTTAAAATGATTAAAGTGAAGCGATGGGGTGATGGTGAAAGTAAAGGAATGAGAACATTACATAATAATAAATTAAATAGATAGTCCGACTCCAAGTTTCTGGAATCTGACAGACACTTTAGGAAAGCCGTAGAGAAAAGCTGCTGAACCTTCAAGAAAGATGTGTACATTTAACAAACAAAATGATTTCATAATGAATCCAGCAGAGAGTTTTGGCTTCTTGTTGCTTTAACAAAATAAATGACTTGGCAAACGGTAAGAGTATAACATTTTCAGTTGCATGAAAGATTCATGCATCCTCAAGTAAAGAGAGCACTGTAAGACTGGACAGGGTTAAGAAAGACAAACCTTAAGAGAGAACTAAATCTCTTCTGATAGCAACACAAAAGAACACTATAAGGACCAACAGTGTTAAAGTAAAACTAGATAAGACCCAACAAAATAACAGATGTATATTATGTGGACATAGAGAAGGAGTGATCAATCACGGAGTAAGCGCAAAAAGTATATAAGACTAGACAAGATTGGGTGGGAAAGGTGGTCCACTGTGTGACAACAGCCCCGTCGGTCGACTCCCGACTATATCAAAGTCGTTAAACCAAACAACTCATGGCCAGTAATTCGTCCAGTGGTTCCCGACCAGGGGTATCACACATTTCATTACAGATACGCAAAGCACAACCGAGAGGGTCGGAGAAAAAGAACAAACAAACAAACATGGACTTGGGTCAGCTCCAAGGGGAGTCTGTATGACAGTTTTCGTGCAGCTTTCCGTGCATTTGTAGACTATTGCGGGCGTTTATTTTACGCGAAACTTCCACAAAGCCAGGGGGAATGCTAACTCATCTCTGACTGTGTTCTCTTACTGCCTCCTTCTGCTGATCATCCTTCCTCTGGACTGCTATCTCAAGCCGACTGGTCTCTTGTGCCCAACGTTGTCAACTGGCTCTCTCTGTCTCCTATGGGACCTTCCTTCCCTCCTCTACTTCCGATCTCGCGGGAGATCTCGTCCTCAGTCTTTTGTGTGGGTTTAGCGCCAAAACAGACAAAGAGATCGTCTGAGTGGCGCCAACACAAACGGAAACGAACTGCTATGCATCGTGTCACAACTGGGATTTATACAAGAACTTTGAATTTGACCATATTAATAAATGGTATATGCACAACCCAGAATCCGACCTGGAAAATGAGATGCACAAAATTCTCTGGTATTTTGGGATTCAAACTGATCACCAAATCTCGGCCAGACGACCAGACCTTGCGATAGTAAAAAAAAAAAAAGAAAAAAAAAGGGATCCCGCCGAATAGTGGACTTTGCCGTCCCGGCTGACTTCAGGGTAAAATTGAAGGAAAACGAAAAAAAGAGATAAGTACCAAGACTTTACTTGAGAACTGAAAAACATACTATGGACCATGGAAGTGACAGTGATACCAATTGTAATTGGTGCGCTCGGCTCAATGACCAAAGGATTGGTACAGGGACTGGAGGACTTGTAAATAAGAAGACGAGCGGAGACCATCCAGACTACAGCATTATTAAGATTGGCCAGAATACTGAGAAGAGGTCTGGAGACTTGAGGAGACTTGCTATCACTCAAACTTCAGTGGAAACGATTTGCTACCGTATGTGTGAAAAACACCCAAAAGAGTAGGATAATGATAATAACAAAACGTTTTTATTTAATATCTAATTTCACTATACAAAATATGAAAAAACTTTAAAGGGAAGG
This sequence comes from Sepioteuthis lessoniana, assembly GCA_963585895.1. Lineage (NCBI taxonomy): Eukaryota > Metazoa > Mollusca > Cephalopoda > Myopsida > Loliginidae > Sepioteuthis > Sepioteuthis lessoniana. Next base: position 69,604,323 of record OY757911.1, on the reverse strand, counting down.
GGGACTTATTTGTAAGGTTATATTCCGCTCAACTCCCCCAATTAATTATTCAAGTAAATATTTATGTTTAAAATAGAACAGGAAACAAAACAAAACAAAAATAAACGAAAAAGTCCTTTCCACCCTCAGTAAATTAGCAAAACACCAAATTATAGAGCATACTGTATGAGATACTTGATGTGGACACTACTTCCTATACAGAATGGAAAAAGTGGGCTGCGAAATTCAAGCGGGACAGGGATAGCACAGAGGATGACTCTCGGTCAGATCGTCCAAAAACTTCAAGCACTGATGAACAAGTTGATGCTATTGCCCGTGTTTTCGGATGGCAGTCATCTTAATGTCCGGCAGATAGGTAAATCCATAGGCTTTAGTTCTTGTTCGGTCAACACTATTTTAACTGAGATATTGGGAATGACCAGTCTGTCGGGAAGATGAGTCCCAAGAATGCTAACGACAGATCACAAAGTGAAAAGGGTTGACATTTCTAAAACACTTCTGATTCGCTTCTTGGCTAACCCAAAGAATTTTCACCGCCCATTAGTAACTCAAAATCAAACCTGGGTTCAGCACTTCGAACTTAAATCAAAGATCCAAAGCAAACAGGTGTTCTCTCCCTAAATTTCAATACATAGTGTCTCTTGGCAAGGTGATGGCTATATTTTGCTAGTCTGAAAGTTTAATCAGGATAAATTATCTCGAAAAGGGGAAAAACTATAAATAAACAGTACTATGGACGTGAAGTAAGATAACTGAAGGAAATAATCAAGTAAAAATGCAGGAAACAGCTTAGAGATGAATACCGCGCTCGTCCACACGGCTAAGATTGCAGTTGCTGAAGCAGCCAATTGTGGCTTTGAATCACTTCGCCATCCCCTTAATCGCCAGACTTAACTCTATCTGATCTTCCTGTTTATTAAACTCAAATTTCACGTGTATGGTTGCTTTTTTGGAAATAATGATTAAGTCATATGTGCTGTATAGTAGTTTATAAGTAAAGCTGGCGACCATAGTTGAGGACGACCAGAAGGCTCCCTTTTGAATAGCTACTACACCGAGGTGTAAGGGATGGCGCCACTCCTTTCCCTGGATTGCTCCAATTTACCCTTGATACGTTCCTTTTATTGCTGAGTGTTAAGCAAGGAGGTATCAAGTACCATTTTAAAGTCTTTGGTATGACTCGACCACGGATTGAACCTTGGTCTTCTGGACCTTTGGCGAACACTCTACCCACTAGACCAATAACATATAGTAATAGTAATAAAAGGCAAACCTTTTTTTTGTGATATGAGGGATATTAGTGCCGTTATTTTTTACTTGTAGAATTGTTGCAAACGAAGAACAATCAGAAAATGTATAAAGTTTTTATCTATCAGGGAAAACAATAATCGAAAAATAAACAAGGAGTGAATAGCAAACACAGTGCTTTTAGTAAGATGTTCTTCCTGAAAGAATCGCTAAAGCAAGCGAAGAACACATCTGGAGTTGTATTTTTTTTATGTAGAAATGAGACAAAATCTGCAGCTATAGTTGTTGTTAGTCTCTCTTTCACGCCTCTTTTGTCTTTTCTTCAATTAACCTATCAATCTACCTCTGCTATTTTTTTCTTTCCTACAACTAGGTATCGAGGCATATGCTATTTTAAATTTTATCTCCGACTCGTCGAACGCAGACCTTACCGATAATTTTGCAACTTACTGGAACTGCTTGATAACACACGGAATCTAAAGTTTCGACCAGATAAAATCCATTTAAATGATGAGTGAGCGAAAACCTTTTTTCTACACTAAGTAGGTTTACACTATAAAGGAGTACCAACAATTTTCAGGTTTACTCCAAATGATAGTGAAAGATTTAAATCTTTGTATTTTCAGCTTAAGCAGAATTCAACGTACTAAATAATAAAACAAAATCATGTTATGAGCTCATTGATCCAATACCAATCAAACTGCTCAAAAACAGCGTTATCCAGTAATTTATTAGCTCTTTTGGCAAAGTCGAGAATACGTCGAATATTTCCCCAGCAGAGGTGTTGACCTTAGTCGAGGGCCACCCGAAGGCTCCTTTTTCCTTAGCTACTACACTGAGGTGTAGGGGAGGGCGCTACTCCTTACCCTGGATTGCTCCACTTTCCCCATGATACGTAGCTTATAATGCTGAGTGTTAAGCAAGGAGGTATCAAGTATTTTTTGAGTCTTTGGTATGACTTGACCATGTAATTGGTTTCAAATTATTAGTATTAGGAATACTTGAAACAATATAACTTTGGGGGTAATCAGTTATGATAAAATTAAAAAGATCCACAAAGAGATTTATAGTTTTTTAATTTTTTTATTTTGGTCTTAGATATGTTTCTAGCTTCCTGCTGTCTTCAAAAAATATTTAATGATTTTGGTCGGGTCGTTTTTAGTTTATAGAGTGGCGACGGAACCGTCTCAATGGGGATGCTAGACATTTTCAGTTCAGGGATAGATTTTCTGTAGCTGTTGGTATATATATATATATGTTATCTTCTTTATTGGATCTGATGAAGTCCTGTTAAAAATTATTTTAGAGTCTTTGATTCATATCAATGCTCTTAAGAGGATAGAAATAAATTCATTATCCTAATGTGACCGAAATTTGTTTTTTTCTTGAAATATGATATTATTTGCTCTGTGAATTTTATTTACATTGAGCTCTTTACCAGGAATATTTAAATATTCGAAATTTGAATAACTTATTTGTCCTGACGGAATTGTTTCCTACTTAGTATTTACTGGATTGAAGAATACACACACACACACACACACACACACACACACACACACACACACACACACACACACACACATATATATATATATATATATATATATATATATATATATATATATATAAATGTAAAATGATTCTCATCAGTTATTTGAAAACATGAAATTGCTTGCCAAAAAAAGAAAAAGACTGATTTTTTTTATCAAGTAACCTAAAAAGTGTTGATCTTCTGTAAGACCAACCATCTACCAAACCAATATAGTTTCTCAACAGTTTCCGAAGCAAAATTCTCAGAATAAAAAAGTGTCATTATTAAATCTAAGTTTATGAGTTTCCTTATTAAAAATAACACTGGAATAGTAGAAAATATACAAAACATTAACATAAATTAACATAAAAATAAATTCATGCTGAAAATATTAGGTAAAATTCCGCCGAAATAAATCAACAATAGACCTATACGAACACTAGTTGAAGTATTCGTATGATATATTATTAAAATGATATTTATTCTCTGCATACGTATACATTATGCCCATATATTATTGATAAATAAGAGAAGTGAACCAAATCACTCGACCATGAAGGGAATAATCAAGATTCATTCATTATATCCAATCCCATATTTCAGTACATTTGGCTCATAGTTTCTCTAGTTTCTTTAATCATTCAAATAATTACAAAATTAAAAAGAAGTAATTCCCCACTTGACTGGATCGTGGCATCTTTTCCAACCCCTACGTAATTGTGCACAAGCCTTTCTTTTTCAAAAAAGAGATTTTTTAGGAAATTTGTGAGTACAGATTTGGATTCAGTGTATTCAGTTTCGTCGAAGTAAACATCAGTTGTGTGGGTAGCTGGCAAAACGATTTTATTTGTTGCTAAATATAATTAGCTATCAGACTTAAAGCTGATGGATACAAAACGTAAGTAGTTTAAGTAATGCAGACACTTAATGTTTTAATAAAACGTGTGCAGAAAGAAGATATGAAGAATCTGTTAAAAATGTACAATTTTATTTGTATTTACAAATTATAATTCGATAAAACTTAAATAGAAACATTCATTTCCAGTTTTGAAAAACAATAACTCTTTCTTTCTCTCTCTCTCTCTCTCTCTCTCTCTCTCTCTCTCTCTCTCTCTCTCACACACACAAACACACACACACACACACACACACACACACACACACACACACACACACACATACGCACACCTATATATTGAAATAAGAGTTTACAAATTACCATTGAAGATGATAATTTTTGGAATGAAATTATTTGAACTACTTCATATGTCCCATAGAGATGTTGCCCAGTCGACTGGGGCAATAGAATACATCAACTGCATCTCACGCTAACGAGTGTCTTGGATATGACAATAAACAATTTGATGGTGAGGTTCCAGTAATATTGGAGCTTTGGGGAATGCCATCGCTTCCAGGTCCACTCAAGCCCGGAGTTGTAGCACCTGATAGGGTCCTATCTATGCGTCAAACAGAACTAAACCATGGTATGGAGTGTTTGCTATTTTTGCATTTAAACTACGTACTTATGCTAAACTGAACTGCTTGAAATAGAACAGTTTGACATTTAACATTGTAAAGAAAATCTCAACTTATTCTAAACTGAATTGGTTGAATTAGAACTGTTTTACTAAACTGAATAGCTTAAAATAAAAATGTTGAGAAACTGTACTCATGCTTAACTGAATTGTTTGAAATAGAACTGATTATTTGTATAAAAATGATTTGGCATTAAACAGTTTATAAAGGTTGATATGCCATAAAACCCTAACAACTAACGGGGTATTCTCGTGGTGTAATGGTTAAAGCAATGGACTCTGGAATCGGAGAAAGCGAGTTCGAACTTCAGTCGCCCTCTTACGTTCACTTTCGGACAAATACCCTTGCGAAACGTATGAACTCTCCTAACTATGGTTTAAATAATACCACTACTGTTCTTCTAGAAGGATGGAATTGGTATTAAATAACTTACAAAGTTTTATATGCCATTAAACAAATAAACCGAAATAGCCAACCAACAGAGATGCCATTAACTTTTTTTCTATTATAAATAAAACAAGCCGAACAAAAAATACGATCAAATTAGATGAGAAATGAGAGTGCAGTGATACATTAAGAACGTACACGGAGAGGTTCAACTATTAAATATCAATGCACACTATATCTGGCACCAAGCAAGGAGAGTTGCCAATGTGTATGTAACGTATTTTCTTATTGACTACATTGTATTGACTGATCTACAGACGACATATTTGTTCCGGAAATATAGACAATTATTTTACAAAGATTCTTATAGTTTTGGACCTCTTTATGGCTTAATATTTAAAGAGTGCCATCGAGATACCCTTGTAAGATTTTAAGGTACCGAAGTTTAATATCTGAGCCTGTCTTTTTATACATATAATCATAAATATGAGATAGTTTTCATAATAGGCATATATATAAATATCCCGCTGAAACAATATTACCTCATACAAAAGACAAAGAATATTATGTATGTCAATAACATCTGTTATTTGTAATTACATCACCTTAAAGAGATTGTAAGATGGGACAAGTGTCTGGTACGATAAGTACTAGATGAATATTATAATCAGAGAAGACTAATACACTGGAATACCACTTCTACTACTTAGGCTAACCGGACGTTGTTCCTTGTTATTGCTTATCAACGGTTAACAACACGACCTAAGGTTGATATGATAGACTACCTAGAGACAAAAATATTGCTCTAATCGACATTTTGACTTACAGATTCTATTTTCAAAAGCCATTATCTTCTACTACTTATCTTCCTCTTGTAAATTAGGGGAATTTCTGTAACGGCTGTGCAAGTAATAAGATCGGAAACTTTTTTACCTTCATTATTTCTTAATATATGAAATTCTTCGTATTTTTGACAATAGAGAAAAGAGTCATTAACTTACTAAAAATCGTTTTCATGATTGAGGTTGTTAACATTTCAGCTGATCGGTTCTTCGGCCATTATCACATATATAATCAAGTAAATCCACCATATAAAAGTCTACTTATTACTAAAACCGAAGTACTATCACTGTTGCAGTGAGGCCATAAACAAGTCAATACGACATTTATAAAACATGGTTTGGTTTGTCTGGGTTTTATGGCATATCAACCTTGGTAGGTTATTTAATGCAAAATTCTGTTTATACGAATGTAAGTATTCACGATTTGTAAGCACTTAGATTGGTTTGGTTTCCATATTGTTCATAAGATTTTTAAACGAGCCTGAACTCATTTTTTGCATTTTGTTTCAAGTATTTCTATCTGACACGAATTATTCTATCTAGTTGTTTGCATGTAGTTAAACGGTTTCAAGTATTGCTATGAAACAGTAAAAAATTAACATTACTCATTCGTTCGAACATATTTACATGGATACAAATTTGATTTGTAAGTGAATAGTTGGTTGGTGATATCATTTTTAAATGAAAGCTAATTTGATTACTTACTAGTATTGATATAGTTTTTACATGATATAGTTTCAGTAATTGCTATCTAGCATTAATAATTCTATTCAATTTTGATTTTGTTTGCAGACAGTGAAATGGTCTTTCTACATCGTTAAATGGTTTTAATTAGTGCTAACCCTTATAATTCTATTCAATATCAATTATTTGTTTGCACACAGTGAAGTGGTCAAATGTTTGCTATTTAACTCTAATTTTCCGATACAACATTACGCATTCAGTTCCAGACAATTAAATGGTTCCAAGTATTGATATGTATCACTAAATATTCACTTGAATATTAGTCATTTGTTCACACATAGCTAAATGATCAAACAATTTTATTTCTAACAATTTGATTTAACGTAAGTCATTTATTTGCACTTAGCTTAATTATGCCGTTAGTTCTATTTTACTCATAGATAGGACCCTATCAGGGCATAAACTTCCTAGTTATCAACCCTGAGAACTCTTACCCCTTCCACGCTTGTAGGTTCCTACCCACAGGATTTCTTGCTGAAAATAGCCGAAAATATTTAACATTTTAATTGTCTATATGGTTTCAAGGTAGTAATTTATGAAGCTTTTTGCTTAAATGTGGCACAGGGCCATATGAATGGGGCACCTAATGAAACTCGAACTCACTTGTATAGCTTTGCCAGTCTAGTTTGCTAACCACTAGACCACCCGAGGTGCCCTGGTTTCAAGGTAATAGTGATGCAAGGATAGGAATTCCCTAGTCGGAATTCAGTCTGGGCAGGTGTAGAGACTTCAGTTTAGTGGCACAAAAACTGAACTCACAAGTACTAAGGGTTAATGTAGATTTATTTTAAAATCTAGACTATGAATATTGAATTAATCAGTCGTGTATTTGAATATCTAGGATATCAAGAAAACAAGAAAATCATTCAAAAACTGTAAACTTTTGAAATTTATTTTTCAAAAGATGAATACTGAAAATATGGGTTACAAATCAAGGAAAAATCAAACTATACTTTTACATACGAATACGCGGTTATCAATTATTCTTCGATCAAATAAAATAAATAGCATTTATCACTTACATACAATCACTTTTTTCGGAGTTTATGGAAGAAAGAACTGATTCTGTTTTTCGTTGTTTCTTTAAATGATGAAAACTCATTTTGGAAACGAAATACAGACAAATATTTTCTGACCGTAGACAACTGTTGTAGCAGACATTAACCCTCCTAACACATATTTCAGGTGAGTCCCTGGCTTCATCAGAAGAAATAAATCATGACGGTGGGGGGATGTTGAGGATTAAATAAAGCCGAGAACTGTAATAAAATATGACAGTTATTTATTTCAAGACTTGGGCTGTAGGTTTTAATTTATTTTCCACGTTTCCATTGATTAATGTAAGTGTCAGTAAAACTACTTACACAATTTTCCATTGGTCAACAGATAATTTCCCCTTTCAAGACGGAAGATTAAAAAATTCTTTACGTTGATATTTTATGGTCTGTCTTACTGAAATGTTAAATTTTAGCCATATCAACAAGAAAGTGGCCAAACCGTTTCCTATGATTATCTAAGTATGGTAAATGGCAAAAATTATGGAGAAATGTGTGGAGATATACGTCAATATGATGTATATCTAGAGATGTTTGTGGTGTGATGGTTATCGTCATGGGAAATAGAAAAGGCAACTCGATTTCAAATCCTGGATGAGGCTTTTGGCATTTCACATAGCGCTTGGGAAAGGTATGTATCCAACCATTCTTCCTCCATCTATACCATACTAGGTTAAAGGACTCAGTCTCGTCTACTATTTAGTAGGTGAGACTGGATTTTTTAACCTTGGTATGGCAACTCGTCTGAGAAAAGATAAAGATTTCTTCCTTAAGAGGGTTATCCGTAATATTAAACAACTATCAGCCGAAAGCAATGATTCTGCCAGACGCAACTAATCGTACCGTTTTGTAATTTACGAAGCTCTTTTCTTCGATGTGACACAAGGCCGATTGAATGGGGCACCCAATGAGACTCGAACTCACTCTTGCAGATTTGCTAGTCAAGCTTGCCAACCATTACACTACCCGAGGTGCCCAAGTAATCGTACAGTATTAAGATCTTCATATTCTAAAAGAAAATATATAAGTTCTATTATAGAAGTAATTATTCAAATTAAATGAAGCGAGAAATGTAAAAAAAATATTTCGTATAATTAGTTAAACGAAACAATCAGGGAGAAAATAAATCTCTTCAGAGTGATACACTTCTATGAGAAATATTATTTAACAAAATTCTGTGAAACTTTTCATAAAACAGAATGAACTTTATAAATTAACATAAAAAATAATTGGTAAGCCTTTTTTGTGGATATATTATATATTGACCACAAACTTTGTAACTGTTTTGTGCAAATTTCTAATCATCAACAAACTCTTTTAAATTGACATTGTTTAGATAACATAAAATAGAAAGAATATTCCTGATTAAAAGTGCATGAGTATAACCCTAATCAGAACTTTTTAAAACTTTAGAAACATTTTAGCAAAGTATTTAACTTTTACCCGTTTGCTAAAACTTTCTTAGTTCCCTAATAATACCTTCAACAGAAAATAATTTCTAAAAAATGTTTTGTTTTGATTTACACTTACACTGCTTTTACTCTGTAGATTAAACATTTTTGACATTTGTTTGTCTTGCCGTGTCTGCAATTTATCGTTTGACCAGACATAATACAGGTACTCCATCGCGTGAGTCATAATTGTGAAAGAATCAAAATTCTACGCTAACACTCATACTTCTGTAAATGCATGCAGAATCTCTTACAGAACAAAAACAAAACAAATAAAAAAAACCTCACGTAGGTGTCTTTTCATTCGAGTAAAACTAACTTACACCAAGTTCTAAGCTAAAAGAGTTATATATTTCGTACCAGAACTTAAACTTAATTTTTTATGCGAAACCACGAATTCGAATGCTTATTGTGTCCTGTTTAATGGCATATCATGCAAGTTGTTTAATTCCAAAGCTATTCTCCAAGAAGAACAGTAGTGGCTCTATTTAACCCATAATTGGGAGGATAAGGGGGTTCACACCTTTCCCAAGAGCATTTACTCTAAAGTGAACGTAATGGCGCGACTAGAGTACGAACTAGCTTACTATGATTCCATAGTCCGTTGCTTTAACCGCTACACCACGAGGACAGCCCCATTTTTGTTCTGTGAAAACTTTTTATTAACTTTTGTCGAAATTATTTTCACAGTCAGGGATTGGCATCTAAGAGATTTATCGATATGAGTATTTTATTTTTTTGCCCGAATGATTAATCTTAACTAAGTAATAATTCTATGTAAATATTTCTTAAATCTCGATCTTGAATAACAACACATGGACCTACTTTTCCATGCTTAAATCAATGTAAATAATTATTTTAGTTAGAAAAACTCTTGTTAATTTTTTTCTTTAGAAATTTAAGTTTTGTTTGATCAAGTACGTCTCGCAAGAACATAGCTTTCTGGTGATAATTGTTTATTATGATAAACGACAGTCAAAACTTTTTCCCTGGCAAGCAGATCTTCTAAACTTGGTTGATCGATCCATATCCAATCTAATAATTCTCTTTACCGCTTTTATTGGGGGAAATCCTCGTGGCCTAATGTGTGGGAATGCGACGTGAAAACGTTAAGAATCTCCCTTATTACTCCAGATATGGATTATATAGCAGCACTACTGTTCTTCGGCAAGGATGTTTTTGGCATTCAATAACCTTCGAAGTTTGATAAGCCGTTAAACAAAAAAACTAAACCAAACCAAACTTCTTATGTAACCTTGAACTTCCCTTAGATATTATTAGCACACACACACACACACACACACACACACACACACACACACACACACACACATATATATATATATATATATATATATGTATATATAACTCTCAAAATTTAACATTGCCCAGTCGGCTGGGGCTGTAGAATACACCGACTGCTTCTCTGCAGAGGGGTAAGACCCCCCCAACGAGTGTCCTGGATATGACACTAAACAATCTGATGGTGAGGTTCCAGCAGTGCTGGAGCTTTGGGGAATGCGGAGTACCCCTTCATTGCCATCGCTCCCAGGTCCACTCTCGCCCTGAGTGGTAGCACCTGATAAGGGTCCTATCTATGGGTTGAATAGGACTAAACCGTGCTTCTTTCACTATACTGATTTTTGCATTCAAACTGCGTATTTATGCTAAACTGAATTGTTTAGAATAGAACTGTTTTGACATTGGAACTACGTACAAGTGCTGAACTCAATTGGTCGAAATAGAACTGTTTTTGACGTCTAAACTGTGTACTTATGCTGAACTGAATTATCTGAAATAAAACTGTCTGACATTTAAATCTGTGTATTGCCCAGTCAGCTGGGGCTGTAGAATGCACTGACTGCACTTCTACAGAGGGGTAAGACCCCCCCTAACGAGTGTCCTGGATATGACACTAAACTATCTGATAGTGAGGTTCCAGCAGTGCTGGAGCTTTGGGGAATGTGGAGTACCCCTTCATTGCCATCGCTCCCAGGTCCACTGGCCCAAAGTGTTAGCACCTGATAGGGCCCTATCTATGGGTTAAAATGGACTAACAGCATACTTATGCTAAAATGAATTGAGTAAACTGAATAGCTTGAAATAGAAACGTTTTTGACAATTAAACCGTTATTACACTTAAACTGCGTGCTTATGCTTAACTGAATTATTTCAAATAGAACTGTTTTTCGACATTAAAACTATATTTACACTTAACTGAATTATTACATATAACTGCTTGAATAGTTTGAAATGGAAATGTTTTTGACAATTAAACTGTGTACTTATGCTGAACGGAACTGTTTTCAATAGAACATATTATTTACATAAAAATGGATTTGGCGTTAAATAACCAACAAAGGTTGATATACCATAAAACCAAACCAACCAAACCAAAATTTAACACCAGTCATTTGTTTGCACACATAGTTTGTACTATTAGACTCATAGATAGAACCCTATCAGGTGCTACCAAAACGGATCAGAGTGGACCAGGGAGGAATAACAATGAATATTCCTCAAATTTTTGTGTGTTATATATAAACTTGTTTGGTGATTGAAAAAATTGCGTGTATCCTATGAGCCGTAGTCATCAATGTTTTAGTTACAGTAAAAACCAACAACAGGAATAATACTTTCTTTCATCACAGTCTTTCTTTTCTCGCTCATCTTTAAATGGTCTGGTTAAGCTAAGTTTCGTAAATATCAATAAAACATCTGAACAAATTCCAAGCTTTTGTGACGTCAGCTGCGGTTCAAGTCACTGTTGAGCAGGTTCCGTTTTGAGCCAGTCGAGCTGGAGTGGTAAGAATTGTCAGTCGCTAGAAACAAACAAAAAAACTCTTATGGCGCTATTCGATACATTGATATATAAGACTTTTGATAAAATCACATTTTAGATCAAAAAGCAGTTACCTCCGTCAGCTCGAGTAGAAATCAATAGAACATCTTTGAATCAACATCAGTGCAGACAAGCCCTAGATTCTTTCATTCTATTTATATACAAAATCGGAAATCCACTGACTGAAACTAGCATTTTAGAGGCATAATGGACAGAGGAAGCTGAAAAATGACATTTTTTTACTAAAAATCCTATCATAATGTAATATTTTCTTTATCATTTGAAAATATCAAATACAGGTTGTTTAAAAATGGTTTGGTTTTGTGGGATTTTATGGCTTATCAACCATAGTAGGTTATTTAATATAAATTTTTATATATATTTTAAATATACATATGATTTGTACAAACATTTTGTCGATAACATTCTTAAACGAGCCAGAGATCTTTTTGGCACACAGTTAAATGGTTTCAAGTATTGCTATATAACAGTCACAATTTAACATCTCTCATTTGTTTGCACATAAAGTTTGCTCTCTTTGGTCCATTGCTAGGATTCTATCAGGCGTTACCGATCCGGGTCTGACTGGATTTGGGAGCAGTGGCAATGAAGGGGTACTCCATATTTCCCAATTCTCCGAGGCTGGAGCCTCGCCATCAGATTGTTTAATGTCATATCCAAGACACTCGTTGGAGGGGGTCGTACTCCTCTGCAGAGATGCAGTCAGTGTATTCTACAGCCTCACTCAATTAGGATAGTTTAAAAAAGGATGCAACCAAATTTTTGGAAAATTGTATTAAAGCTAGTTTAACATTTTTGTAGTCCTAACAATAGCAGTTGTAGACAGCGCACTCTGTAAAGTTAATCTTCTCAGAGAGTTTCTGAGTGAGTGAATCAACTGTGAGACACATCATCAAAAACTTTGACTGTAATCAAATATGGTACGGTTGCACTTAGCAAAATATTTGTCGTTATATTCTTAACAGTATTTTCCACATTGAATCTCAAACTTTTAAAACCTTAAAGCACTTGATCTTCAGGTTGGTTGGGTGTTTTGTTTTACAGCGTATCAACCCTTTTCGGGTCATTTAACGCCGAATTAAATTTCAAACAATTCAGTTTAGTCTAAGTAGAGTTTATGTTTACAAACAGTTAAATATCAAAACAGTTCTATTTCAAGCAATTCAGTTTAGCATAAGTACTCAGTTTAGTTCTATTTTACCTATAGATAGGACCCTATCATGTACTACCACAGCGGGCCAGAGTGGACCTGGGAGCGATGGCAATGAAGAGGTACTCCGGATTCTTCAAAGCTCCAGCATTACTGGAACCTCACTATCAAATTGCTTAGAGTCATATCTAGGATACTCCTTGGGAGGGGGTCTTACCCTTCTGCAGAGAATAAATCGGTGTATTCTACAACCCCAGTCGACTGGGAATTTTTACCTTTTTTCCTGAGCTCTCTAATTTCATAAACATCGAGTATGAAGCATTTTAAAATTTCCTTCGTCGGCAAAATCATCTTTTATTTAAAAAAAAAAAAGCACTCTATTGAAAGAAAGATTCGGACAGGTTGTTATATTGAGTCTTTTTTTAAATTGGTATTTCTTGTGTTCATTCTGGTCTGACAATCCTGGGCTTCCGGTAAATGGAAAAATCGCATTCACCCAGAAATCTCGGGTCAACAGTATTCTGCAAAATAAGACGAAAGCAGACGTACTGAGGTCACAGTGTATAGTAAAATAGCACTCTGCCCAAAATAGTTGATTTACAGTAAGATAAAATTAAATGACAAAAGTTTAATACAAATGTAGGTTACACTTTTATTCGAGTGTAATTAAGTAAACATGTAACAAGCATAAAGATATTAAATTTAGATAGTGTCATTGAGAACTCTATAGTTGGAATAAACATGTTGCATTCATTCGTTCAGGAGTAAATGGGTACTTGGAAAACCATAATTTGAAACCCTAGCTTTCGCTTTGACGAAAATAATGACCACTAACACTTGTGCCGAATAGATAATTACGTCAGTTACCAAACAGATCCGACATGTTATACGTTGTTTATTTCAGAATCTATCCGTTGGCAAATGAGGAGGGTGAGATAGTTATGCGTTTGACTGAGACGCTGGAGTTCATAAGTTAAACCTGTGTTGAAGCCAAGATTTCGAATGTTCGTTTTTTTTATTTATTAAAGGATGATTGGCACAATACAAAGTTTACCGATATAGCAGACAGTAATTTCATATGTATGTAAATTCAGCGAAACGGGAATGTTATCAATGTTTCTTTCTTTCCTAATAAATGAAGGCTAATAGAAAAGTTCCCGACCTGACCAAAAATGAAATAACTGTTTTTTGCTTTTTTAAAATTATATTTATTGAAGTTTTTTCAAATTGCTGAGGAAATCTGAGTTACAATGTAACAATTATATTATATTATATAAATGTTATAGACCCCGCTGAAATCGCAATTTTAAAAAAAAATATAGACCCCGTTGAAATCGCAAATTAAAAAACTTAAAGAGAAATCAATTTTTAGATTAATAAAACCTACTGACACAAGGCCTCGTCCTTACAGCTCTCTTTTATTGCAATATTTGCACATTAGCCTTAATTTATTGTTAACCATCGATATATTTCAGTAAAATATAGTCTCTTCTTAATAACTGTGCCCGTGAAATATACTGTAAAATAAAACCGCTGAAACATTGTTTGACATTAATTAGAACCGGCAAGATTAATTTTAATTGAGGGTATAAATTTTCTTTGGAGTATTATTCCTTTCTCTTTTTTTATTCTCTGTGATATAATGCTATAAGATAAAATGTGAATGTTACTTTTCTGTATATAGAAACATTTTCTGGGATCCCAAGACATTCTCGATTCTCATCATACAGGAAGTATCCTTTTTAAATCTGTTGGTCCGTTAACGATAGAGACACTACATCATTTCTCATTGGCTCTGATTATTACTAGTATTCAAAATTACAAAGACCACACTTTTAAAATTTATTTGCATAAAAACCCTAGACTATCACACTACGGTAAGTGCCAACAGATATAGCTTCATCAAACATCTGAAATCATTAAACGTCAAAAACGTACTAACAGACTCATGAATAAAGGCTTGTTAGAATAACATAGCAACCATTGTGGTATGAGTGTTTACCTAACCTCTACACACGAGGAGGATATGACACAAGATAAATTTTTAAGGTAATTTAACATGTTTGAATTCAAAGTTTCCCTTTTCCTAGACCGGTTGCCATACCAAGGTTAAAGAGCCCAATCTGCCTTACTATCTATCTATGTATAGAGGAAGAATAATATTAGTGCTATGTGAAATACAAACAGCCTCGTCGAGGTTTGAACTCGATTCGCAGTGTTCATTTCTTTCGACAATAACAATTACGCCATAAATTCTCCTGTATATGTTTGTATACATGTATATATTTAGGTATGTGTGTGTATGAGTATGAGTGTATGTGAAAAGAAGAGAGATAAATAGAGAAAAGGAGACAGAGATTGAGAGAGAGACAGAGAGAGAGAGAGAGAGATTGAAAGAGAGAGAGAGAGAGAGAGAGTAATCGATAAATAACTATATTGAAGTTAAAAATATCAGAAACCTTGGGGAAAAAACTACGAATGCACAATTATATAAAGTCACAAACTAGAGAGAGAGAGAGAGAGAGAGAGAGTGAGAGATGAAAAGATACAAATCATATAACTTATTTAAGATAAGTCTCTACAATGGAGAAACCCGTGAGGAATGAAATGAAAAAAGAATTCTCATAATGTCTTTAAAATTTAATGAAAGGATTCTGCCTGCAGTCGGAAATGATGGACTGAAAAGAGAATTAAAGATGTCCGCTAGAGAGTAGCTTCCATGTAAACTGGCTGTCATATCCCTTTTTGGCAATCACAGCTCGGCGGTTAAACAGAGAATATCAATGTTGTTACCGGAAATCAGTCAAGGCGGGGAGAAATGATGGTTTCATACATGTATTCTAAGGCAGCAAATAACTTTATCTCTCTCTCTCTCTCTCTCTCACACACACACACACATATATATATATGCGTGAGTGTATTTACAATATTGCCAATAAATAAGTACACCCCAAATATTTTAAATAAAATAAGTTATTTTCATCTAAAGTTTAGTTGTCTGAATTTCTGAGATGAAGCTTGATGATTTTTATCATTAAGGGTTTTCGTACTATTGTCGTCATCTTTATTGTTATTTCCACAACGTTTCGGCCGATCTATCCTCTAGTCTTCTTCAGGTGTTTGTCGAACTCGGGAACCTAGAAGAACTTCGAACTACGTCCTTTACTGAATTCTCGGGGTTCGCCTATTCTGATTCCGTTAGCCATAACCGGGTACAAGTATTAAGTATTCCTGTATTATTACTCAACTGCAGTCAGGATTGAACCTGCAACCTCCAGATAATTGTCTCCTAAGAGGTTTATGGAACCAACGCCTATAACCGTTACGCTATGTGTCCTGCTAAAGTTGCTCATAGCAGAATTTATCATTTCTAATCAAGTATTATACAGATAAAACGGAAACTCCTAGATCATGTTTTGTATCAGAATGTACAATATAAAATCCTGATAATAAACATAAATTTGCAACATTACCCAGCAAAAAATTTGCATATATATATATATATATATATACTTTTTGTAATACCGCATATTCGTAATTTTAGTTACATAGCTTCAATGTTCGTTGAAAAAAATTGCTTGATCATATAATATCGTATGATAATCCAGTGACATTATCAAAATCTTTGATTAAAAACAAAATTAACTTTTTCTAAGTGTTTGAGGTCTACTTATTAATGGGCGATACTATACATATGTGTGTGCATGTGTGTGCATGTGTGTGTGTGTGTTGTATTTTATTTTCATTTTCATGATAGTGTTACATATATATATATATATATATATATATCACGCAGAAATGAAAATTTCTAAATTGTAATTAATAGTTTCACGTTCATGAGACAAGACTAGATCCTAGAAAGCCTTACAAGTGATATAAGACATTCCATAGACTTCTTTTTTTTAATCATTTGTGATTAAAATAAAAAAATTACGAATTTTGCTCAACAATATACTTCTGAATGTATTACTGTCAAGTGATCATGAAAACTTGAATCTATGAGTTACAATATGTGGTTTACCCTTCTATGAATACATGTGTTATATCACGCATTCTTTGTATTGATACTGCAAACTTTAATAATAATAATAATAATAACCAAATGTAGTAAATTAGAGCAAAAGAAAAAAAAATAGCCATGACTGCCTGGGAAATGTGATCCACTGGAAATTGTGCTAGAGATTGAAATTTGATCATTCTACTAAATAATATATGCACAAACCAGTACTCGTTCTAGAGAAGGAGATGCATAAAATTTTCTGGTCTTTTGAGATCATCTAATCCCTGCTAGAAGGCCAGACTAGTGTTAATAGAAGAAGAAGAAGAAGAAGAAGAAGAAGAAGAAGAAGAAGAAGAAGAAGAAGAAGAAGAGAACTTATCGTCTAATAGATTTTGCAGTTCCAGTGGACCATAAAGTGAAAATAAAAGAAAGCAAAAATATAAGAAAACACTTGAACCTTGCCTGAGAACAAAAAATGATGTGAAACGTGAGAGTGATAGTGATACCAAATGTAGTTGGTAAGCTCGGAACGATCCCTAACAACTTGAAGAGAGGAAAGAAGGGATTAGAAATCAGTGGCAGAACTGAGACCATCGAGACTACAGTATTGCTGTGGTTGACCAGAATACTGAGAAGAGTCCTGGAAACCAGAGAAGACTTGTTGTCATCCAGAATCTTGAAAAAAGAGAAAAATTCGCAGATACTACTAGTACTACTACTACTACTAATAATAATAAATCAAATTACAAAATCCTGCACCACACACGATGGAACATTAACTCAAAAAACAAAAGGACTTTCTGATTACATTCAAGAAATTAACAATTTTTCCAGATTACCAAAAATTTACAAGTAAAAAAAAAGATAGCTGGAGAAACAAAAAAATCTGAATACGTAGAAATTCCAAATTCCAGCGACATCAAAGTTAGACCTAGATTAGCATGCCTATTTTCCCCACCCACGGACTCAGCAAATTAAGAGATATTCTACTATAGCCACCCCGATATAAGACAAAAGTTACATTAGAGATAACATTCGCTTTTTAAATTCCATACCACAAAAAAAAAACGTATTTCAATACACTCATGTTTATATTTGACGTCACAAACCTATATAGTAATATCCCCCATAGATAAAGAAAACAAGTCACCTCATTTTGGATGGGAAAATATCCAGGAACATTGCACCCAAGATTTAACAAAAAAATTAGAACTGATAGTATAGAACTAATCCGGAATGATAACTCTTTTAAATTCGACAACAAAAATTACATCCAAACTCAAGGAGCAGCTATGAGAACTAAAATGGTACTACCATATTCCACCCTAACCTTAGCATACTTAAAAGAAAATGTGTATGAAACATAGGGAAAAATACAACTACAATATAAAAACAGAATTCATTAGATCATGGAAAAGCTCCTGGATGACTGTCACATATTTTGGAAATGCTCATACGGCAATATTAACGATTTACATAACTTACAATAAAACCTACACTCTGAAATAAAATTCACCATAAAACATAACTACTATTTATAGACATCCTCATCAAAAATCAAAATAGCCAAATCCTAGATATTTATCACAACCCCCCAGACAGACAACGATACCTCATCACCCCAATAACTGAATAAAATCCATCCCTTATACCCAGGAACGTTGGATCTTCACCCTAGTCACAGACAAAAACTTCCGACAAACTCGTGTATAAGAATTAAGTGTGACCCTCCACCAGAGGAGAAACCCTACAACATTAATAAACATTCGAATAGCAGAAAATATGACATTAAAAGAACTAAGACCCCCCACTTAAAAACATAGCAACGAACAACACCTTAACATGTGTGTTAACATATAAGAAAAACAACCCCGAGCTATTTACAGAAATATCGAAGAAGATCAACTTAAAAACAGTGATTGAATTAGAAATATACTAGATACAACCACAAAAAAAAACCAACAAAAAACAAAAACAAAAAACAAACGACAACCCAAAAACTTTAAACCCACACTATACCCATCAAAATTTGGGAAACACACCACGCATTGAATATGAAGATGCACAGATAAAATATATAGAATACATAATACAATCATAAAAGAGAAAATCGTATACCTTTGAAAACTGAAAACAACATTCATACTAGATTGACATTTGGGCTGCAGATCAGAAAATGTTGTCTACATAATCAAATGCTCTCACAGCAACTTGATAAGCACTGAACAAAAGAGTATTTTTTCATTACGCCACATTAAATTATCGCAAAAAAGAAAACTTTGTATCAACTCTCCTTTATGAATACAGCAAAAGAGACATTAAAATAATGCCAATATACCAGATTGTTTATGGCTTATTCCTTCTCTAAAAAAGATAGATTAATATTAAACAGAACCTAATCACACACACACACACACACACACACACACACACACACACACACACACACACACACACACACACATCCATGCAAACTCATACATACATATGCACACACACATGCTCACACACATGCACACACATACATCCATGCAAATTCAGACATACATACATACATACATACATACATTCAGAGACTAGCTTTTAATCTATATGTGTGGGTTCAAATGCATTCTTACACTTTAAATCTACACAATGCCCGTGGAAAACATAGATTTGTACAAATGCAACGGTATAAATTCATTTGCACTTCAGTATGCACACACACACACACACACACACAGAGAGAGAGAGAGAGAGAGAGAGAGAGAGAGAGAGAGAGAGAGAGAGATGAACATAGAACAAAGAACAAAAATCTGCAAAATAGCCCTGAAAATGTGTATGCGCATGTGTGTGTACATGGGTGCACAAGAATGTATGCGTGTGTATACACACATAGAATATATATATATATATATATTCTATGTTTAATGTATATATATATATATATATATATATATATATATATAAGCCAGAGGTCTTCACGGAGAAATAACTCCACTAGGACATTCACAGCAACAAATCTGGAATTATACTAAACTTATCAAGTGTATACATATACATAGGTGTTTATTTGTCGAGACACACACTGAAAGAATG
The DNA here is from genome assembly GCA_963585895.1 of Sepioteuthis lessoniana. Lineage (NCBI taxonomy): Eukaryota > Metazoa > Mollusca > Cephalopoda > Myopsida > Loliginidae > Sepioteuthis > Sepioteuthis lessoniana. The sequence goes on along the minus strand of OY757911.1, from coordinate 69,584,435 downwards.
CACACACATATAAAAAAAAATTTTATAGACAAGAGGTCTTCACGGACAATCAACTCCAATGGGACATTCACAAACACGAACCTTGGAATTTAGATACATCAAATTCTATCAAAACAATCTATATCAATAAAACAGTTGCCCAAGCTTAACTTAACTTTTCTAAATCTTCAAAAGAAGACGTTAGGTCTCCAAAACATGTCGAATACTAGTATATGAATTTTAAAAAAAAACTAATTATCACATTTGAAATCCTTTGCAGACATACATTTTTTGAAAACTTCACTTTTCCCTTGATGGACGAAACATCAATCTTATATATATATATATATATATATACTCACACACCCACACCAACATATATATATATATGTATTTATAAGTGAGTAAAGTTGGCGACCGTAGTCGAGGTTGACCAGAAGGCTCCTTTTTCAAAAGCTACTACACTGAAATGTTGGGGAGAGCGCTACTCTTTTCCCTGGATTGCTCCACTTTACCTTTGATACGTACCTTATATTGCTGAGTGCTAAGCAAGGAGGTATCAAGTACCATTTTTAAAGTCTTTGTTAAGACGCGACCTGGGATTGAACCCAGAAAACCATAATATCTCGACCAAAAAGATTTATTGGAACGAATTAAAAGAACATTTCATAGACAAGCATTTTCTTTGGGTTGTTGTCAGTTTCGTGAAATTTTCTTGGTCATCAGTTGCCCAGTCGGCTTGGTCTGTGGAATATGACGATTGGATCTCTCTGTGTAAACAAATGACTGCTGCTTAACTGAATTCTTGGTGATACTTAGAAATACTTATAACCATTAAACTGCGTGCAAAAGAATGAGTAATGTTGAATAGAATTATTAGTGTTAAATCAGCAATTCTGTGACAAAATAAGCCCAGTCAGCTGGGAGTGTAGAATATACCGACTGCATCTCTGCAGAGGGGTAAGACCCCCGTACCAACGAGTGTTCTGAATATGAAATTAAACAATCTGATGGTGAGGTTCCAGTAATGCTGGAGTTTCGGGGAATGTAGAATATCCCTTCATTGCCATCGCTCCCAAGTCTACTCTGGCCCGGAGTGATAGCACTTAAACTAAGTGCATAAAAATAATTTACGCTAAACTGAATTACTTGAAATAGAACTGTTTTATCATTTAATTGTAAATAAATAGCTGGTGTTTAATTCAAGTGTTAGTGATACGCAGCAATATATGGAACCATTTAACTTTGTTGACTTATGCTAAATTGAATTGTTAGAAGTAGAACATTTTGATCATTTAATTGTGTGTAAATAAATGCCTAATGTTTAATTGAATTGTTTGTGATACATAGCAATATATGGAACCATTTACATTTGTTGACTCATGTTTACAAATTGGCTTAATGGGTAGAGTGTTCGCCTATGGTCCTAGAGACAGGGTTCAATCCTAGGTCGAGTCATAGCAAAGATTAAAAAATAGCACTTGATGCCGCCTTGCTTAACACTCAGCATTATAAGGTACAGATCAAGGGTAAAGTGGAGCAATCTAGGGAATGGATTAGCGACCTCCCCGATACCTCTGTGTTGTAGCTATTGAAAAGGGATACTTCGGGTTTTCTCGATGACGGTCGCCAACTTTACTTTCTTTATATATGTATAAAAATAGATTTGGCATTAAATAACCTACAATGGTTGATGTGCCATAAAAAGCAAACCAAACTAAACCTCAGTCATCAGATGCTCATTAGAACTTTTTTGAAACGTTGAATCCGATTTCTATTTATACTTTGCAAATGAAAACTCCATCACCCCTCACCATAAGTCAGTTCCCCTGGCATAATACCTACAGCAAAGAAAGTTTGAATTCCACTTGTGCTGTTGCATTCACTTTTCGACTCATGCTCTTGGGCAAAGTATGAATCCCCCACCCCACTAGCTATGGGTTAAACTTTATCACTGCTGTTCTTCTACAAGGATTTCTTTGGCAGTATACCACTCAGTCAATAAAGTTAAAGACGGTATCATTTGTGCTCAGCAAATACATAATTCAAATATCAACTCCGAATACATTTATTAATGCACAAATATATTGAGTATTTTGTCCTGAATCACCCATTGTTTTGTTTTTTCAACATAGTGCTATTAAAAGACGACAATGTACAAGTCTACATCTGCTTTTCAATACTGATATCTCATTCAGTATATAGTATTTCTCGAGAAAAGTAATATTTTAAAACTTTTCCCTCAAAAACAATTTACAGTGTATCGATCTGACCCAACATGAACTTGTTTTTTTATCAGCTTCCATTCAATTTTGGGTGCTTCATAGTTCTTTCTATTTCTGAAATACATTAAGATAATGCTACGTTGGCATAGCATCTTATTTTAAGGGATGTTTTGTGATTATAAAATCTACATTTTCAGATAACTTCAGTGGTTCCTTTATAAGCAATATGGGGTTAATCTTCAGTTCTTAATGTTGCTTGGTAAATGATATTTTCTGTTAAGCATTCACCGTTAATTGAACACTCGTTCTTTCATCTCCAGTTACATAGGGTTTTGTATTTCGGTTTTTCAGTATATTCTAGTCAATTTTTTCCTTATTAGCGGTAACATATTTTCGGCACAACAGTAACTTATCTTAACAGATATGAGGTGAGAACAAAGAGTATCTTGATTGAAGCCTTCTAATGGTTGCTTGTTTGGGTATTATGGCATATCAACCTTTGTAGGTTATTTAACGCCAAATCCATTTTTATGCAAATAGTTCTATTTTTAAAAACATTCAGCTTAGCAATAGTACACAGTTTAATTGTCAAAAACATTTCTATTTCAAGCTATTCAGTTTTGTCAAACAGTTCTGATTCAGCTAATTCAGTTTTGTATTATTATAGATTTTCTTTACATACAGTTAAACGTCAAGACAGTTCTATATTAAACGATTCAGTTTAGTGTAAGTAAAAAAAGTTCCATTTCAAACAATTAAGTTTAGCATTAGCGTGCTGTTTAAATGTACACTTTGTCAAAAACATTTCTATTTCATGCTATTCACTTTAGTCAAACAGTTCTAATTCAAACAATTCCGTTTAGCGTAAGTATGCAGTTAGTTATATTAAATCCTTAGATAAGATCATATCAGGTGTTACCATTCCGGGTCAGAGTGGGCCTGGGAGCAATGGCAATGAAGGGGTGCTCCGCATTCCCCAAAGCCCAAGCATCACAGGAACCTCCCCATCAGATTGTTTAGTGTCATATCCAGGACACTCATTGGAGGGGGTCTTACCCCTCTGCAGAGGTGAAGTCGGTGCATTCTACAGGCTCAGTCGACTGGGCAAGAAGCATTTTAAGGTTTAAATAAATACGTGGGTACAGTTTAACAAAATTATATAACAGAATTATATTTAGTCGGCTAAACTAGACAATTCAAGTGTGAATTTGAAAAATATCACGATGTCTGGATATTTTTAGATCATACGGTTGGGGTGAAATACAGTATTTTGTGAGTGCAGAATCCTCGATACTCACAAGACCAAAGTCCGAGTGACTTTTCCTGGTTTTTAAATTCAATATTCCACTGAAACTTAAGATGTGTGGAGGAAAATTCCCATCACATAAAAATAAGAGAAGATGTATTTCCGTGGCGTAGTGGCAAACGTTCTGAACTGTGACATCGTAGTAAGCGATGTCAAAATCAGTTCAGTGTATTACGTTCACATTTGGACTAATACTCTTGGGAAAGATATAAACCAACTTATTCCCACAGCCATGAGTTAAATAGTTGCACTACAGTTCTTCTACAAGGACGGCTTTGGGTTTAAATAACCCACGACGGTTGATAAGCCATAAACAAAGAAAACAAAGTAAACGAAACCAGAGTGTGTATATACAGTACACAGAATATTGAACGATAATTTTATGTCAGTATATCATCAAATACAATGTTTTCCAAAAAAAAAAAAATAAATAAATAAAAAATACAATCCCACAATGCAATTTACAACTCAGGCGTTTTGAACTCTACTTTGAAAGAGTTTGGTCAAATTTTAAATCATGCACTGAACATAGAGTTGAATAACTTAAAATTCTTTGTTTTTGTCATCTGATAACTTTTGTTTACGGTTTTTGAGTGGATGATCTGCGATTGATTTCTCACATCTCAGATGTCAAACCAACCATTTTTGTTCACGCTTCACAACTCTTCCAAAGGCAAGACATGTTCAATAGTCTCAAGTGTGCAAAGTACTTCTTATCGAAATCATTATTCACTGGCTTATTTTCGTACATTTCAAGTTCTTTTTTGACAGACTCCTCTTAAAAACAATTTTCTTTATTTCTGTCGATTGATTTTTTAAAACTTTACTCTTTATTTTTGTCTCTTGATTTTATGCTGTTTCTTTTAGTGTAAAACCTTCTTTTCCGGGCTAAATAATGTTATAATTTTCATTGTCTCATTGATTGCCAGTGACGAAGATGTTAACATGCTGAAATGTGGCATCTTTTTTAATTCTCTTTTGGTAGTAATTTTGGACATTCTTTCTCTCTCTCACTCCCCCTCTCTTACTCTCTCTCTCTCTCTTTCTCACTCTCTCACTCTCTATCTATCTATCTATCTATCTGCACTGAAAATGGGGTTCAAAATAAGCTGACGTATTATCTGCAGAAGGGTAATACTGACCCACCAAAAAATAATGTCCTGAGCATGAAAAATTGCATCAATATTGAAGCTATAATTCTGAAGTTCAAGGGAGTGCACTATTACCCTTTTGTACTCATTACTCCCGAGTCAACTCTGATGAAGTGTTGTTATAGAATTTCTTGGGTTCTTATTGATGAGTCAAATAGATCTGCTTGAAGATTATCAGATCAGCATACTTGAATACATATAACTATTTGCAAATTATTCGTATTAATAGTTGCTTGAATATATAATTCTTTACAAAGGATTATCATTCCTTACGAGTTTTTCACAACAGCGCTTGCTGATGGTCTTTCACTGAAGTATGAGTGACAACAAGTCTCCTCAGGTTTCCAGGACGCTTCTCAGTATTCTGGCTGATCTTAACAATGATGTAGTCTGGATGGTCACTGCTCGTCGTCCGATTTCTAACTCTTCCAGTTCCCTTACAAAGCCTTTTCTAAGCGTACCAGTTACAAGGGGCATCACCATTACTTTCATGTTCCACAGCTTTTTTTAAAGTTCTCTGGGAAGGTCCAATTAATTGTATCTCATTTCGTTTTCTTTGATTTCTACTTTGTGGTCCTCCGGGACGACAAAGTCCACCGTTCGACAAGTTCTCTTTTGTTTGTTAATTATTTCTAGGTCTTCTTTTCGCCGGGATTAAGTGATCTTTTTGTATAAAAAAATCCTAATAAATATTGCGCGTCTCATTCTTCAGGACGGATTCTGATTTGTGTGTTTGGTAGTATTTCAATTTCTTGCACAATTTCCAGTAAATCACTTTCCCTGCCCCAATCGTGTCTTGTCTTGTATTTTTTCTGCGCTAATTTGCTGCATTTGCTTATTATGTAATTAATCGTTTTGTCTATCACAACAAAACCTACACGTCTTATCTGTTGTCGCTTTAATATAGTTTGTCCTTATGGCGTTAATTTTGCTTTTATTAGAAAGGATTCAGTTTCTTTCTAAAAGTTTCTCTTTCTCCTGTTTTTTTCGTGTGAGACTTCGTCAGTTTGCTTCTTGTTTTATCCATGCGGTTCTTTTTCTTCATGTTTCTGCTTCCTAATTAATATTGTCAGGTTGATCTTTATGTTATCGGCGCTGTTTCTGATCACGGAATTCTTTCTTAGCTCTTTTTATATTGTCTTTGAGTCCACATATTGATGTATACAGGCTATCTTTTATGCTGGTGAGTCCTCTTTCTCCTTCATTTTATGACACATATAGTCTGTCGATGTCTTCTCTCGGAAGTTTTTATTAGCTGTTTAAAATACTTTAAATCATATTGTGTGCTCATTATCAATAATCGATGGAAATACTTGAAAAATTACATCTGGAGGCGAACAAATGATTAGTATCATTAAATTGGAATAATTACTAGAAATCATAGAAATATGTTTAGATTATTAGCATTAAGAATAGTTACTTGAGGTTATGATTATTCACAAATGATAATTTTCTTTCGTTAATTAAAACCATATAATTATTTGAGAAAGAAGACTAACTTCAAAATTAAATGGTTTGATAAGAGTTGACATGCCTTTAGACCAACTAACTAACTAACAAGTCTCTCTATATATATTTATTTTATATTTTATCACATCCATTCGGCCCCCTTCCGTTTGCTTTTATTTACTTACCTTGATGAACTCTTTCATTTGATCATGTTTTACGTGCATTCTTCCAGTTTTTATTCATTAGTTTTATTTTTTCTTATTTTCATAAATTCTGATTCTCTCGTGATTTTCTTCTTTATCAAATGTTATTTCTACTAATTGTTCTCTCTCTTTTGCTTTTCACCTTTTACTTACTGTCTTCCTTTTAATCTTATCTTTTCATTACTGTTTTAATTCCTTCCTTCCTTCCTTCCTTCCTTCTGTAGTAAGAAGAATAAAAAAAAAAACGAGTTAACTTTTCCCTTTCACATTTTGCTGATCAACAGATAAAAAAAAAGTTTTTTGTCAAGAGACATCGTAAACAAAAATTGCTCATTACTTTTACCTACAAATTACTCTATAAATGGCACTTTAATCGTTACAGACTGAAATGAATGGACTCACGTTTAGGTAAAAAAAAAAAACATTATGTGGAGTAAATGACCTTTACTAGTATAGAGAGTTGAATGGTTTGGTTTGGCTTTATGGCATATCAACCACTGTAGGTTATTTAATGCCAAATTCAGTTGATACGTATATATCAAATACATATGAATTATAAATGCATTTAGTTAAAAACGTTTTTAAACGGGAATAAGCTCCTATTTTGAACACAGTTAAATGGTTTTAAGTCTTGCTATGTATCACTTACAAATCTGTTGAATATCGGTCATTTGTTTACACACAGTTAAATGATGAAAAAGTTCTATTTCTAACAAAGTAAACCATTTCTTTGGCCCCAGTTTAAATGGCAATCAGTTTTCTCTGATCCATAGATTGAACCCGATCAAGTAATAATACTCCAGGCCAGAATAGATCTGGAAGCAGAAGCAATGAAGAGGTACTCCACATTTCCCAAAGCACCAGTATTACTGAAGCCTCACCTTCAGTTTGTTTAGCCTCATATCCAAGACACCCCTTACAGTGTGGGTCATTGCTCTCTGCAGAGATGCAGTATGGGTATTCTACAGCCCCAACCGACTGGGCTAACTGAGAAATCAGTATATTTCTTATTGGTTAATAATACCGGACATTGGCATAAGGATTAAAGCGTTCGCAAATGTCCCTGGAGACCTAGGTTCAATCCTAGGTGGAGTCATACCTAAAGACTCAAAAAATGCTACTTGATACCTCCTTGCTTAACACTCAGCATTATAAGGTACGGATCAAAGTTAAAGCGGGTCAATCCTGGGAAAGATGTAGCGCCCTCCCGTACGCCTTGGTAGAGTAGCTATCGAAAAAGGAGCCTTTGGGCCATCCTTGACTACCGTCGCCAACTTTACTTTTTACTTTACTTATTGGGTAATTGTTAGCGAACTCAGGAATTCTGATATCTTATGTAAGACGGAGTTAAATAGTTGCATAGATCTATCGTGGAAGCTTCCGCGTTAAATAGGTTCCACGACATCTTCAGATGGTGAAATTCACGAGTAATAGCAAACTATATATGCTCAAAATGTCCAACATTTTCAACAGGAAATCGACATTCTATTAAGAAAAATAATTAAATGTTTCAAAAATCTTAAATTTTGGTTATTAGATTTACTTGAACGTGAATATGCAGTAAAAAAGCTAATCTTTTGAGTTGAACTCTGTTAGCTCATTAGGTGGGAATTTTCATTTCCCCCAATAAATATATTTGAATCAGGTGTCAAACAGACTTTATAAAAGATATAAGCCAGATAAAAAAAATTAAATTATTTGGAACATTTTCCTTAGAGAATTGCAAACATTATATATATATATATATATGTGTGTGTGTGTGTGTGTGTGTGTGTGTGTGTGTGAAGAAATAATTGAATAACTAAGTATTCTAAATGGGATTAATTCATATGACGGAAAAGTCAACATGAAAACGTTTCGGTTTTTATTAAACCTTTATCTGGACTTTATGATGGAGAAAAGTTGTTGCTTGAACAACGATTCATGTTTTTATTAAAATGACAGGAGAAAAGAAAGTATATACAGAAAAAGACTGATAACCGTTCTTTCTCTTCTCGCATGTTATTTTCCAGAAAGTCTAAAACTTTTTTGAAGCATTTATGAGCAGTGTTAATTGATATATATATTCAAAATCGGGTCAGTAATGCTGAAAGTCCGATAACTCCTACAATTCTCCACTCAACGTGACAACATGTGTCTTTATTTCTCTGTTCGAGTCTGTCGATTCCTAATATTTTGTCCTCAATAGAATGCCAAGGTTAACAGGTTATGGGCCCAGAAGGGATAATGGAAGTCCTTGGAAGAGACTCCTATTCGATAGAGAAATTTGAGAAACTAAGTTCTTTGGCTATCTACGGTCACTTGGCCTAAAAGACGCCATCTTAGGCGTAAACCCGGCTGTAGATGAAAGAGATGACGACGAGAACAAAGAGACCTATACTGAATCTGTACAGTTCTTAGATGACAAAAGTTTGTCATTTATAATGAGAGAAGCCTTCAACATATTAAGCAGACAATCAACCGGAAAAGTAAAACCGAAAGTGATCTCGTTGTACATCCAATTAACTTCTCTCAAGAAAGACACTAACGAAAGCATTACAGATTACGTAATAAGGACAGAAACCATTTTATCTGCCCTGAGGAATTCCGGACAAATCATACACGATGTTTTTTTTATCATCGCAATGATATCGAATGGCTTGCCAAAGCTCTTCGAACCCTTTTCCATCTATGTAATCCACAGCAACAAGGAGTTAACGTTCTCAGAATTCAAAATCGGACTCCACAGCTTTGAGGAAACAATAAAACACAGACAACTCTAGTAGTGATGACGTCATGGAGTTAACTTCCTTATTTTCAAAGGATATAAAAAACGAGAGCCGTTACAGACGTGGTGGAAAGGGACACCGGACTAATCTGTCCCAACAACTAAGACAAAAGACGAAATTCGTAGTACAGTAATTATGAAAGCACCACCCACAAAAGAGAATCCTGTCGCTATAAACTAAGGGACACTATGAAAAAAGCAGCAGACATGGAAGAATGCTTGTTCAAAATGAACGACTTCTACGTAAGAAAAACCACAGTACTCACGAGATTACCGGTCGATACAGGAGCAACCACATGCATCATTAGAGACGCGAAGAAATTAAAAAATTACGACCGAACATGCCAGTTAGAGAACTGCTACATGGAACTAGCTGATGACACAAAAACCAGCAGTGTAGCATCGAAAAGAGGAGACTCCGAAGTAGGTTACTAGATGCAGATGAAACTGCGTGCTGGTCACTCTCAAAAATGCACTACTCATACCCTCTTATCCGCGTGATATATTTTCTATAAAAGTCGCAACTACAAATGATGCAACAGATATTTTTACAGAAAATAAAAATGAACTTAGACATAAAAACGGCACAAAATTTAAAATACACGTCAACAAAAGTCTGTACTACTTCATGACCGTGGAAGAACTTTTTAATCAACAACCTAGCATCGGCAAAGACTAATACCCAGGAGGATAATTATACTCAAAACGAGAACGGAACGTCTCTCGCGACTTGGAGTACTATAACAAAAGCCGAAGATAAAAACGATTAGGCCCTAATCAATACCGATTACTACTACAAAGCAACATGTAATGTACAAACAACCAATTGGGAAGCCACGAACCCTCCAAAGGTATACCACGGGAAATCAGTGAAGTAACCCACGGTCACATTATTCACATGCAAGGCTGAATACATGGGCCCTCTGCAAGAATACGTTCACGTAAAAATATTTAGGGACGACCAGGGTGCGATAGCACTTTCCAATGATCCTGTACGCCACCAAAGGTGTAAACATTTATATATGAAACACCTCTTTATCAGGGACGCCCATTACATTATAAACATTATTCACTGTCCAACAGCCGATATAATCGCATATATTATGACAAAACCACCAACTCGAGCAAAACTTGATATGACCAGTTTAGGTATTGAGCTTGGCCGTCAATGGGTTTATTCAAATACCTTTACGTCCATCATGATGCTTCCCATGTGTAGGTAAATATATATATATATATATATATATATATATATATATATATGTATGTATATATATATATATATATATATATATATATATATTTATGTATATATATATAATGACGAAATATCTAGATTTGTAAAAGCTATAAAATTCTTAAAGCCCCCTCAACAGTAGTTTAGAAGAAAAACTAAAAAGCCTAGGCAAAAGTCCCAATGCCGCAAAAAATAGATGAATAAAACACATTTCAGTACTAGTATCAGAAGATAGGAGAAAATATACCGAAAACTCTGACTAATGTACCTTAGTCCTGGACTTTAACCAAAGTAAAATTTTTTTTTACGTACACATGGGAAGCAGCATGATGGACGTAAAGGTATTTGAATAAACCCATTGACGGCCAAACTCAATACCTAAACTGGTCCTGGACGTGAGTTTTGCGACTTAACGCTCAGGATCGTTAGTTCAATCGGGGAACTACAGCTGCTCATCTATAAGAGTGGCTTCTATAGAAGAGAATAAAAACACCCATCGAAAGATAACCATGACCCCCACTCAAACCACTTATATATAAATAAACGAAATAATAATATGAGAACATGGAGGGGGGCGTTGAAAATCCGATAACTTCTACTATTATCTCCCCTTTGTGTACCGTTTTTCCATCTCATAAGCCCTAATAAAGTTTTCTCTCTACGTAATATTTGTCTCTTGTTTTCTCTGTTAAGTCTGTCAATTCCTTATCTTTTTCCAGACCAGAATGCCAACTTTTACAAGGAAAGCCAAACTTCTAAACACTAAGATCGGTGAATATTTTCAAATTCAAACATGTGAATACGAAGAAAATCAAGTATTAAACATATGATACATATGATAATAAATTTTATTATTTTACCTTTAATAATTCTGTAACTTTATTTAAAAAAAATCGAAACATATGGTTTTCTTATTTTTCTTACTCGAGATATAAAACTGTTTTCTTTGAAGATTTGGACATAGTCCAACTTCCTGAATTCATGAAAGAATAACTTTTCTCGGCATGTGAATAGGTTTATATTACATGTAGAACCAGTAAAATTCTTTTAAAAAGGGGTAGGATAATATGCTTTCCGGGATGAAAAGTTGGCGAATCTTGTTTTATAATTTTTTTTCTCCAGTTAAATTTGGTACAATGGTTCACCAAGTAATAGTTTGAAACAGGTTCCGAGTTTGGTTATCTTGTACACCTACTTGGTATATTTTTGTATGGCCGGTCTATTGGGTAGCGTGTTCGCCAATGGCTCGGGAGACCGGAGTTCAATTCGAGGTCGAGTCATACCAAAGACTCAAAGATGGTACTTGATACCTCCTTGTTTAATACTCAGCATTATAAAGTACGTATCAAGGGTTATATGGAGTAATCCAGAGAAAGGACTAGCGCCCTCCCATACACCTTGGTGCAGTAGCTATTGAAAAAGGAGCCTTCGGGTCACCCTTGACTATAGTCGGCAACCTTACTTTACATATCAAGGTACACACAAGCACACACACACACACACATATATATATACATAAATAGATATATGCGTATGCGTGTTTACATACTTGCATTTATATGTGTATTTGCAAATAAATATGCAGTTATATATATATATATATATATATAAGAATCATTAGCATCATGTCACGCTGCTAGCACGGATTTCCCAGATCCACTTTCGCCACTCTTCTCTATCGTCCATCACTCCCAAGAGGTCTTTCAGGTTACATCCTGTATTAGCACAGCTGTTGTACATAGCTGGTCGTTCAACCTTTTCTCGTCCATGTGAAGGTGTCCACGGGAGTGCATCACTTTTGAGTACGTCCTTACTTCTCCAACAATTTCCCGCATATATGGTTCATCTAACTTGGATGGTTTTTGTGATGAATGGTTGGTGACCGTAAAGCTGCTGTTTTGTCGATTTTTGCCTCCTGGAGTAGCTCCATACAGCTCACAGCGTCCTTGTGTAATTGCCGTCAAGCTTTTTCTCCATACGTTTAGTTAGCGTTTACGTGGTGCGTCCATATAGCAGTCTTGACACGACCGCCGCTTGGAAAAAATACGTTTTATTTTATCGGTCAGGTCTGACTTCCATAGGACCAATGGTCTTTCGACAGCAGTCCACGCCTTTGATTGTCGCGTGTTGCTGTTATTCACCATTGCGAAGACGCTGCTTCCGAGTTTGGTGAATTTGTCAACTAGTTTCAAAGGACTACTCTTTAATGTGGAAATGTCACCTCTGAGTAAAGCACATGTATTCTGTTTCGTCTGCGATGATATGGAAGCAAATGCCAGCAGCTGCTCGTTCCAGGCTTTGTAGGGTGGGGGATCAGCTTGGGTGGGCGAATTTGTTAGAAGCGCTATGTCATCGGCGTAGTCCGCGTCCGTAATAGTTTGTGCTTGGTATCTTCTGCTTCTTTTCCTTGCCAGCTTGAAGCCGTTATTCTATTCATTAAATCTATAGACGTTCTAAGTACGTAATCTAGGTAGATAATTAACAAGTTTGGGGCTAATGTATTCCTTGAAGCACGCCTACTACAATGCCGAAGAAGTCTGTGTCTCCATCCGATGAGCGGACTTTTGTGTTTTTATATAACATCATTATAGCTGCCACAGTTTCTTTGGGGAGGCCGTAGGCGAGAAAAAATTTCTCCATCTTCCCTCTGTGTATGGAGTCAAATGCCTTGGAGAAGTCGACGAATAATAGTGTTGCCTTGAGTTTTTTTTTTGCAGGAACACCTTCTAGAATTCGATGGATAGTCAAAATTTGTAATGTCGTGGATCTATTTCTCCGAAGCTTTGTTTAATGGCATATCAATATTTGTGTGTTATTTAATCCCAAAACCATCCTTGTTGAATAAAGGTAGTGGTAATATTTCACCCACTCCTGGAGGAATAAATGGGTTAATACCTTTCTCCATTGTATTAGTCCGAAAGTAGACGGAATAGCGCAGCTGGGGTTCGAACTCACTTCAATGATGCAATCCAGTACGTTAACCACAGTGCCTCATAGGTTCCCTCCATATGCAACCTAAGGTCTTTGTGTCAGTCTAAACAAAGCTTATTGTATAACAAGTAATGTAGCTACGTACTCTTTCCATTCTTTTATCAACTTTCATCTGACCATTAATGCACGAGAAGTTCTGTTTGATATCCTTCATATCATTCTTGTTTACGTATTGTCACGTGGTCTACCACTGCGAAGAGAGAAATAAGGAATTCCCCCAACCCCTCCGTGTTTGAATTAACAGGCCGCCAAAGACTGACCGTTAAAAAGAGGAATAGGAATGTAGTTCAATTCCTCGCGACCGAAGTAACAAATCCGGGTCAGAATGAAAGCCAACAGATGTTTGCATTCTGTGACCGGATGGATAAAGAATGGGGTATACGGAGATAGTAGTCCGAATGAATCGCCTGACAGGGGGGAGGATGAAGAAAGAGGCTAAATGATTGGCCAGAACCCTAAAGCGGAAGTAGCCCCCTTTTCGTCAGCGGAAATAGGGATAAGGAAATCAGTTTGGAAGACAGAGATCGCCATGAACGGATGGGCGAATCTCATGCCAAACTTGGTTGAAGAAGTGACATAGAGCTTTTGGACAAGATGACAGACACATTCAAGCCAAGCTATATAAAATTCCGCTAACCCGTAAAAGAGAAAATACCCTCAGAAGGAACCCGTCAAAAAGCTAAGTAAACATTAAGACTGTTTCTCTCTCCACCCTTCTAAGTACTGCAATTACATATACTCTCTCTCAATTTCAAGAAGGAAGAAAGAAAAGAATAAGGAAGAAAGACATTTGTATTTATGTATTATCCATTGATAATATAGCCGATACGTTAAATATGTGTGTCCGTGTGTATTAAAAACCTTGTTATATTTTAATGTCCCCACGTGTTGAAATTTATTCATTGTGTTGTCTGCTTATCAAGTTGTCTTTTGCATGCTCCCTTTTCAGCTTCAATTTATTCTCGCTCATGTCCTACTTGCATTTAAAAATATTATACGGGAAACTGGAATTGTCGACTACGATAATTAATATTATTATATCTAAACCTAGAGGCCCTTATCTTCCATTATCCTTGGGATTGGAAGAGGTAGTGGTCTGGTGTGTGTGTGTGTGTGTGTGTGTGTGTTAACGTGAAATTTGGAAACCCCTCGCCAGTGGCGGTCAGTCTAGTCCCAAATTAACCCCAACATAATCTGCGAGTTTCTTTACGCCAAAAAAGGGAATCTTAACTGGAACTTATTCTGCGAGGGATCAAGTGCCAGGCTGCCCCGTCTTCCCACGTGCGAAAAATAAACGCCCGTACTCGGAATAATATTTTATACCACGTCACAGTATGGTTTAGTATCTTGGTCTTATAGCATATCAACTTTCGGGCGATAGTAACTATCAAACCCAAAGTTAATCTTCCAAAATTGAACGTAAAAGCGTGAAAGACGTTCGAACTCGCTTATTGCGGTGTTGCAGTCTAACATGTTAGCCACTTGGACCACAGGGAAAGCCTTACAAAAGAATCGAGGATTTGGAAATGATACATTACCGACAACTCTGTATGAATGAATTCTGAGAAAAGAGTTGGAGTACTGAGAAAACTTTCTACCTCTTGATTTTCTGTGAGAGACACCCAATATCACCGCTGTGAAGAATAATTGTTTCTAAGCCTGTTTTCTTATGTACTGCGCATATTTTCATTGGTTCGGTGATTTTTACGGATTATTATTAAGTGATGCCATGAGGATTGAAATGTTATTTAAAAGTATTCCAATGTACTTTCATGGATTACTTGCTTATCATTTGTGCTGCAGAGATTAAATAAGATCCAGATTAAGATATTTTGGAATATCTTTGAGCAGTAAAGGTTACAAAGAAAATGGGTGATAGCCAAATCCATGTACAATTTATTCGCCAGGACTTATAGAAGATATCATTTTATGGTTCAGATTTTGCAGATCAACTTTCTCTTGAATAAACAAACATTTTTGAAGCTTTCACAAAATTGATCATCATAGACAAAATTTCTCAGACGTTATCGAAAGTTCCCCCCCTCCCCCCAAATACACGTGTGCCCTCTCAGGTAAATGAAGATTTATTCGAATATAAGGGAACTAAGGAAAGTGAAGGAACAAAAAACGCTTAAATAAATATAAAGCCAGGCAGAGAGAGAGAGAGAGAGAGAGAGAGAGAGAAGGGGGGGAAGAGAGATACTTATAAATAAATATGTCAATATAGGTTTATCTTTCTCTCTCTCTCTCTCTCTCTATCAATCCATCAGTCTACCTCTATGACATGTCATATAGTTATGTAAGCATTGTTTGTTTCTTTACTTTTTGTTACTTTAACTTTTTGCAATTGTGTTTTTGTAAGGATACAGAATATATATATATATATATATATATATATATATATATATATATATATATATATACGAACGTTCATGATTATAGAGTCGGGTGATTGGTTGGTTGGTTGGGTTTTATGGCATATCAACCTTTGTAGGTTATTTAACGCGAAATTCATTTTTATGTAAATAATCAGTTCTTTTTCAAATAATTCAGTTTAGCATGAGTACACAGTTTAATTATCGAAAACATTTCTAATTAAGACAATTCAGTTTATTCAAATACTTATATATAACAATTCAGTTTTGTGTAAGTATAGTTTCAAAGTCAAAAACAGTTCAATTTCAAAAAATTTAGTTTAGCATAAGTATGCAGTTTAAATATAAGTACAGTTTCATTGTGAAAAACATTTCTATTTCTAGCTTTTCAGTTTAGTCAAGCAGTTCTAATTTAGCTAATTCAGTTTAGTATATGTACACATTTTGTTTACACACAGTTAAATATCAAAACAGTTCTATGTTAAACAATTCAATTTTGTGTAAATACAGTTTCAATGTTAAAAACAGTTCTATTTTAAAAAAATCAGTTTAGCATAAGCACACAATTTAAATGAGAGTACGGTTTAATTGTCAAAAATATTTCTATTTCAAGCAATTCAGTTTAGTCAAACAATTCAGTTTATCATAAGTATGCTATTTGTTCTATTTTACCCATTGATAGGGTCCTATCAGGTGCTACCACGCTGGGCCAGAGTGGACCTGGGAGCGATGGCAGTGAAGGGGGACTCCGCATTCCCCAAAGCCCCAGCATCACTGGAACATCAGCATCAGATTGTTTAGTGTCATATTCTTGCCACTCATTGAGAGGTGGTCTTACCCATCTGCAGAGGTGGAGTCAGTGTATTCTACAGCCCCAGCCGACTGGGCAATATTTTTGCTTGGGTGCAGAATATATATATATATATATATATATATATATATATATATATATATATATATATATATATATATATATATACGAACGTTCATTACTATAGAGTTTGGTGATAAAAATTACCAATAACATTATTCTTGATTTTGCAATAATAATAATAATAAATGTTTCTATTACAGATTATTATTACCCCTTGAGAGTTTTTCACATCAGTGTTTGCTAATGGTCTTTCACTGGAGTTTGAGTGACAGCAAGTCTCTTCAAGTCTCCAGGGATCTACTCTGTATTCTGGCTGATCTCAATCATGCAGTTGTTCGGATTATCTCCATTCTTCCACATATTTTAAGTCCTTCAGTCCTTTTATTAATCCTTTGATGACTTTACCAAGAGCACCAATTACAATTGGTATAAACGTCACATTATGTTCCACCGCTTCTTCACTTCCCTCGCAAGGTCAAAGTATTTATCTTTCTTTTCCCTTTCTTTCAATTTTACTCTGTGGTCTGCCGGGACAGCAAAATCTACAATTTTGCAAATTCTCTTTTTTTGTTGATTATGATAAGGTCTGGTTTTCTGGCTGATATTAAGTGATCCGTTTGTATGTCAAAATGCCAGGGGAGTTTGTGTGGCTCATTTTCTAGGACAGATGTTGGGTTGTGCATATACCATTTGTTCGTATGATCAAATTTAAATTTCTTGCACAAATCCCAGTGGATCACTTTGCCCACCCAGTCGTGTCTAGTTTTATACTCTTCCTATGTTAATTTGATGCGTTTGCTTATTATGTGATTGATGGTTTCGTCTCTATGACCGAGTTAATATCAGGAACATTACGCAAGAAGAATGTTTTTGTACCCAATATGGCATGGATTTACGGCTTTCGATAAAAAAATGGAAATTTTTCATTGAATTTAATTATTTATGGAAATGTTTTTTTTTTAACCCTTCTTAAATTGTTATATACGTATGTATTACTTTTGAGATCTAGCAAATTCTTTTGAAGCATCATTTCTGTATTGCCTTCTCAATAAAACATCCTGCACACACACACACACACACACACACACGCACACACACAATGCATATATATATATATATATATTTATATATGCGTGTGTGTGTGTGTGTTTGTGTGTGCATGCGTGTGCTTGCGTGTGTGTGTGTGTGTGTGCTTGTGTGTGCAGATGAGGAGTAGAATATCTCCTCAGAAATTATTTCACTGACCGAAAAATAAAAGAATTCATTATATTTTTTTCCTTGGCTCGATTACTAAAACTGATTGTCGCTGTTGATATCCAGTGAATGATTAGAAACTTTTTATCTTTGCCCTTTCTTAAGCAGCAAATGTCGCTTTCGGATTCCAGACTTGCTTTTATCTTCTCTGTAGATCTCAACCAGTTTTTAATATACCCTCTTATTTTAGTCTGTCTACGTACCTTTTACTTACTATATATCCGCCTTTCAACCCTCCACGGCGCAATAGGAAGATTTTTGAGCACGTACGTTTAGCTCTGATTTTATCAGCTAATGTCGAATCGACTGAGAGCTAGACAGGATATTATGATATTAAGAGTATTAGTTTATATACAAGTACATATAAGCTCCTATGGCACAGTAATAAGATTCTACTTGGCACATATAAAATCTACTTTGAAATAAAACACAATGTTATCTATCTATCTATCTATCTATCTATCTATCTATCTATCTATCTACGTATGTGTATGTATTAGAGTTGCATTAAGTTGTTTACACACACACACACACACACACACACACACACACACACACACACACACACACACACACACACAAATATATATATATATATATATATATATATATATATATATATATATGTCTCAAAATTAGGTATTATACATTCTTTGTGATGTATCGCTAAAACTTGATAATCAGAAACATGAAACTAATATATATGTAAAACTATATGTAAAATTTAGAGGATATGAGAGAGTTGCACGTACAAATTACTGCATAGAAAATGAAATCGGATTAATTTTACAAAAGTTCTGAAAAATAATCTATAAAACAAAAGACTTAATGAGGATATCTTTGAAAAAAATCAGTGTGGGCTGGGATTTATAAAAATGTAGGATTTTAAATATTTCTTAGATTAGTAATCACAGTAGTAAACCATTTGACAAATTTGGATCATTGATAAAACTTTTATTTTCTACCATAAAACCCTGAAGAATATAGTAGTAAGTAAAGTTAGCGACCATAGTCGAGGGTGACCCGAAGGCTCCCTTTTCGATAGCTACTACACCAAGGTGTAGGGGAGGGCGCTACTCCATTCCCTGGATTGCTCCACTTTACCCTTGAACCGTACCTTATAATGCTGAGTGTTAAGCTAGGTGGTATCAAGTTCCATTTTTAAAGTCTTTGGTATGACTCGACCTGGGATTGAACCCAGGTCTCCCGGGCCATTGGCGAACACTCTACTGGTTTGGTTTTGTTTGGTTTGGTTTTATAACATGTCAACCATTTTCGGTTATGTAATGCCAAAACTTGTTTTTATATATAGATTAAATATATGTTTTGTAAACATATTTTGTTGATACACACAGTTAAATGATCAAACAGTTCTCTTTCTAACAGTTCAATTTTGCTTAAGTCAACAAAATTAAATGATTCCAAGTATTGCTCTGTATCAAAATTAAATGGTTCCAATTATTGCTATGTATCACTAACAATTTAATTAAACATCAGTCTTTTGTTCACACACAGTTAAAGAATCAAACAGTTCTATTTCGATCTAATACAAGTCATTTATCCGCGCTCAATTTAAATGTAAAACAGTTCTGTTTGACCCATAGATCAAACCCTTTTAAGTGCTACAACTCCGGGCCACTGTGGACCTGCGGTTGATGGTAATGAAGGAGTACTCCACCTTCCCAAAATCTCAAAGACTGAAAACTCAGCATAAGATTGTTTAGTGTCATATCCAGGACAATAGTTGGTGGGGGTCTTACACCACTACAGAGAAGCAGTCGGTGTATTCTACAGCTACAAAGTAGTCGGTAATGTCTCACATTCGTTTTAATTTACTTAATATACTTGCATATCTGGTAATTGTAGACTTAGCCTTAAGCATAAACAGTTGTCGTTTACTACGTTTGACACAAGAATATTGCTTGTCTCGCTCCCTAAGTATTAAACGCCATCATATCTTCTGTAATAACTAATTAATACATTTTGGAATTTTCTAAGGGAAGATAGCCTTCTGGAGCTAAAAATAGGATTTAAATCGAGTATTCCACTTCATATATGATTTGGGATTTTCTTTTTCGTGGTAACATCAAATACAAAAAAAAGCAACAAACAAAAAACAAATAAACTACAACCACCCTTCACCAAACAAAAAAAAAATCAAAACAAAAAAAACAAAACAAACAAAAGAAACAAACGAAACAAAACAAGATAAAGAATTCTGTACATTAAGAATAACTTTTCCTTGTATTCTAAGTTGGAATTCTATTCAAATGATTTAATTAACAAATTTTGACCGTCCAACCAGAGCACGCCACGCACCATGGCCAACAACGTCAAAATGTTGTTTGAACTGCTATTAGATATGTTCACAATGACAATCAAAAATGAGGTATCTCGCATATTTGGTCATCCTAATCATGGAAAGGGATATTAAAAGTTGCCAAACGATCTCAAGATATCCAGTACGATTAGAGCATTCTAAAATGGAAGGAAGATTGTCATATCACTGATCTATCCCGAAAAATACATCTTCATAAAATAAGTTCACAAACAGTTATATCAGTTTATCGCAAAATAATATACATGCTATTTATAACACAAACAGAACTTCAGAAGGATCCACAGTCAGTTGGTACAGAAGTAAGCAAGGATACAATTAGTCCGACATATCACCCAATAGGATTTTATTCTCGGACTCCTATAAAGATTATCTGCTGAACCCAGGCATATAAATACTTGTCAAGAATTTGTCTCATTATCTCGGTAGTGGAACTATAATGCTTTGTGGTTGTTTTTCCTTCAGTGCTATATGCCCATTACATATCATCAAAGATACAATGAATAGTGCTATGTATCACGAAATACAAGAGAAGAATATGCTTTCATCTGCAAAATTCCTTAAACTACAAAGAGATTGGATTTTGAAACAATAGATAGTTCTAATAAGATATCAATCCCATGCAAAAAACAAAAACAAAAGAAAATAAGTGGTTTCGTCAGTCGACTGAAAATCCGATAGGAAATCTGTGGGTAATACCTAATTTTGATTTTAAGGTGATTTATAAATAGGTTTGGGATTGAATTAGGCTTAATATTGGCAAGAAACTAACCTCAAATTATTTAGAATAACTGCAAATATCATATCAAATAATGGATTCACCATTAAATACTAAACGACGTTTATTGACCTTATGTACCCAAAACCTTTGGGCATTACTTTCTTTTTTTTATCTATTTATAATAGATTCTCGTATAGGCAAACATTTCTTTTTTCTCCAGATCAAATTTTTGCTTACAAACAATAAAAGGAATTATTATTTCATTAAAACATCCTATATGTCGACTAGATTTGTGTGTCACTATATATATATATAACACAAAAGTGAGCCAGGATGCAATTAAACGAACATACCATGGGGTAGAACTGCATTTTTGATTCCGAGAGAGTGTTTTCTGCTGTAGCCTAGACACGTGCATGCTGGTCTATAATTTGTATGTCATGATCCTAATAAACTTGTTTCGTTCTGTGACAAAATATTACGCTCTGATGGGACTGAAATCAAACACTTTCATGGAAATTGTTCATGAACGTTGAGAAAAATAAGGGCTTTTCATATACCGTAAAAATACTATTCTAACAGTTAAACACATTGGCGGAAGTATTGATTTAGGGTTGTTTTTTTTCTTTTACAGGTAGAACACATTACATGACATCGTATAAACGAATGATAATAATATCAATTGGAAAATGATACACAAAAATATATTTCTATTTGGGAAATTTCTTTTACTTCTCAGAGATCGGACTTTTCAAAGTATCGATATTAAGAATATTATTGTGAATACAAAAGAGAGGTTCCAGTGATAAAAAAGGAATTTACAGTTGCAAGTCAGTTACCCGATTTAAATACAAGTGAAAATATCTAAGAGAAACTTAAACTTTAAGGTCCTCATTGTAAATATCCCAGACTTAAGTGATCTTAATGTAATTTATAAGCAGCAATGGTTTTCACTTTGAGTTAATATCTGCAAGAAATTTATCTTAAATTATTCCAAATGTTTTGTTACCTATCACAACAAATAATGGATAGGTAATTGCATTTTGAACACTGTTTATTAATATGAATCCAAACCGAGTTGAAATTCTGATCAAAACCATTTTAAAGCATTTTACTCTAACTTTATGAATCCCTTTCATAAAGCAATCCATCAAATAATATTGCTGATTGGTCTCATCTGATATGTTACTGGGCAATTAGTTCCTCGCGAAGAAAAATTCTAAATTCAAACTGTAGATCTGATAATGACTCTTTTAACTTACTTATGAATATTCCCTATTTAACCATAATCTCTCACGTGCAACATGCAAAATATGGTCATCTTACTGAGAGGTTCTCGAAAACAAGGCTCAAAATTGCCTTGTCGTAGCGACCACTGGCCAAAGATTCCCCTAAATCTCACCCTTTGATGTAATGGAGGAAATGCTGTTGCAGTGTTGAGATGGTCGTGACCAGGTTTGTGATTATTCTTATTTTACCTAGTTCTACCCAAAGACAAAATGATGTTTGATGTAGATGAAATATTTCTGTATATTAATCTCCACCCAAATATTGGAAAAGTTGTTCTTTTTCAAGAACAGTCATGATATTGCAATATTTCCCTATAAAGGAAACTGAAAATAGCCATGATTCCTTTAATTCTAAAAGAAGGTAGCATCCAGATTTCATTTTTGCCAGGTTTAAATTTAGAATGTTTCCTTTCGAAGTTCATAAGAGTTATTATGACAAAACTGATAATATTTAAACTGCACAAAAAAAATTCTAGTATATAATCTCTCACCAACACCCAAAAATCTTTCGTTTCACTTTTATACAAAGATTGGTGAAAGAGTTTTCTTATAGTTGTTATATGTTGAGATAGGAAGGTATGAGTTTCTGATTGCAAACCAGATAACATACGCGAAAATACTTTTCTTACTTTGCTGCCTGCCCAGTAAATTGGCCGATTTCCAGAAGGCAGGGAATCCCAGCCGTAAAGGATTTATATGAAAGAGATGTGAAGCAAGAGGCAGAGTAAGATTTTTTTTATTATCATTTTCTCATTTCTCTTCAAAACTGAGTTTGATAAAGTTAGAAACATTTGGCCCACCAGCTTCGCCGTATCTTCCTTGCACTCTTAGAAAACGTAGAAAAGATGCTAGAATTTTTCTGTATCAATTTGGCGATATTCCTTACTGCATACGTATTTTTACTTATATATTGAATATCTATTCACACATTTACCATTTTTCTCAATTCAGAAAACAAATCTAAAGTTTAAATAAACAACTAATTAAGTCTTAACTAGCGAAAACCTGTTTTCTTTTTAGTATGTTCTTAGATCTTAGCATTCTCTATTTATCATTTCACATAGTCTCCTTGGTAAAGATATGTAGTCTTGATATTTACTAAGCTTAGCTTAGTCGAGCACATAAGTACAAAAGCGGAATGCCAAGTCGACTAGGGCTGTAGAATACACCGACTGCTTCTCTGCAGAATGATAAGACCCCCCCCCAAGCGTCCTGGGTATGACACGAAACAATCTAATGGTGAGGTTCCAATAATGCTGGCCTGGCGTGGTAGTACCTGATACGACCCTATCTATGGGTTAAATAGAACTAACTGCATATTTATGCAAAAGTGAATAGCTTGAAATAGAAATATTTTTGACAATTAAACTGGACTTGCATTTAAACTGCGTGATTATGCTAAACTGAATTATTTGAAATGGAACTTATTTTAGACATTGAAACTGTACTTACACTGAACTGAATTGTTTAATATAGAACTGTTTGGATATTTAACTGTGTGTAAACAAAATGTGTACTTCTACTAAACTGAATTAGTTGAATTAGAACTGCTTGACTAAACTGAATAGCTTGAAATAGAATTGTTTTTCACAATTAAACTGTACTTACATTTAAACTGCGTACTTATGCTAAACTGAGTTGGTTGATATAGAACTGTTTTCATATTAATAGATTTGGCGTTAAATAACCTACAAAGGTTGATATGCCATAAAATCCAACCAACAACCAAGCAACAAAAGCGAATATCTAACTTAGAACACAAACGAATAGTAGCATTTAGATAATCTCTCTACGACAGGTGTCTAATATTGCTTACTATTAGTTCAACACATGATCACTTGGGATCATCTCTTGTTAGAAAGATTGTTACACCAGTGTTTTAATTAAGAAATAAATAGCCACTTTAAATTTCAATTATTGGCTACTTTTAATAGTAAAAAGCCAAATAATAAGTAATATTTCAATCTAAATATTTCGATTTTCGTGTAGGTACACACCACTAACAAAGCGTGGATGACCTAACGGTTTACAACATGGAAAGATGAATCGGAGTTCCGAGTTCGAATTCTGGCTAGGACGATATGCTATCACATCTTATTAATGCCCCTTGGGAAAGGCATGAATCTCCCTCTTTCTGTTCCTAGCAATTGTTGATCTTTAATCCTGTAAAACGCTCTCATCTCGGGCATTAGTTAATAATTAAGGGATCATTTCATGCTACTGATGTTATGTAACTTGGTTAAACCTATCATTTATTACCTGAAGAGAAGACAGGTGCCTTCGAATAGCCCCCGTGGTCATTGTGCAGTTACTCAGCATTGAATCCCAACGACCTGACAGATTGTGTGATTGCAAAATTACACGACGGAAATGCTGAATTGGAACCTTTATTCTGGACAGTTATTTACCGTCTGACTGGCTTCTTTTTGCTCAGTGGTTAAAGTGCTGTTGTGTTACGTTCTCTTCTGACAATGTCGATGCCCATCTCCTTTCCTTGTCAACTTCTCGTCGCCATCTTGAATCGTTTCGTCGTGCCGTCTTCTACGGTCATCTGGTGTTTTATGTTCTCATTTGCTGGGATGAAGAGTAACGCAGACACTTCTTTTTGTGCACATATATTTCATTTCTTCAACGACTATTTTTCATTTTACCGTTTGCAACTACGGTTAGCTAGTTGGATCTGAGCATAAGTAGAAATTGAACGGCTTGCTTCAGGCGATTCTCTGCTGACAGATGTAAAGTTATCTCAAAACGTTCAAGAAATATTCGATCATGTTACTTTTTCGTCCAATAAGCCAAAGCATCAAACACCTTAAACTGATACTTATAATTTGTGACAATAATAATTTTCGCAACCGTTTTAAGTTATTTACACTCGTACATGCCAAATAAAATATATAATTTAACAATTGTTTTTATTATGTATATGTCAAGTGCTGAGCATCTTTATTTTAAACAAGACTTTATATGATTATAACCCATTTCCTAACAATTCAAATATTTTTAATGTCGAATAAACCAATTTATTTACTTGACTTCATAACTGCGTTTCTTAATCTAAAAACAGATTTACATGTTTCTTCTTTACAAAAATAATTGCAAAATAGAAACATTTTGTAAATACTTTTAAAATATCGGATACTAATTAGGTAGCCATGATTTAAAAATTAGGCTATCGGTAAAGTTCAGTGTATTATCTGTTCGGATTACATAATTAAAAGTTTAGATTGAGAGAAATATTTTTACGAAGCGTGTGGCCCAAATTTCAATTGCAGTTCTTGGATATTAACGTAGAGGTTCAGATGCTGATAAATGTTTCGAGTGGAAGTACAGATAAAAAGAAAACAACTATTTTGAAATATTTTTGGTTTGATTTGGTTTGGTTTCATGGCATATCAACCATTGTAGGTTATCTAATGCCAAATCCTGTTTTTACATTTATATTAAATATATAATTTGTAAACATATTGTGTAGATGCACACAGTTAAAAAATCAAACAGTTCTATTTCTAAGAATTCAGTTTAAATTAAATCAACAATGTTAAACTGTTACAAGTATTGTTAAGTATCACTAACAATTCACTTAAACATCAGTCATTTGTTTACATTGTTAAATGATCAAACAGTTCTATTTCTAACAATTCAATTTAGAAGAAGTTATTTGTTTGCTCTCAATTTAAATGTCAAACTAGTTTTATTTGACTCATAGATAGGGCCCTTTAGGTACTACCTCTTCGGACCAGAATGGATCTGGGAGCGATGGCAATGAAGGGGTACTCCACATTCACTAAAACCCCAGCATTACTTCCTTTCTTTCTTCTCAATCTAACACTCTTTGATCCTATCACTGGGGTGACCGCATGATATTCCCGAATGGTTGCCTAGTCAATTATTTCTGCGCCCACGTTTTTTTTTTTTTTAGATCCGCAGAACGGGGATAGACACAACTTGATCGGAACGTCTTGTGACGTATCTGGAAGTTGACTGGAATGAGTTGCCAAAGACATTGGCAAGTCTAGGAACAAAACAACTCTCTGTTAACAATAAGAATATAAGTTTTTATTGCAATATTATTATAGAACTGTATCCAATAGTAAAAGAAAATGTTTCACACACTAAGTAGAAAAGAAAAGACATCAACTTTGGCCAAAAATATTTGGTTTATGTTAATTTGCATTGAGTTTTTCAATGGCAAAAGTAATCTTCGTTCGAAGAATTTT
Source organism: Sepioteuthis lessoniana (assembly GCA_963585895.1). Classification (NCBI taxonomy): domain Eukaryota; kingdom Metazoa; phylum Mollusca; class Cephalopoda; order Myopsida; family Loliginidae; genus Sepioteuthis; species Sepioteuthis lessoniana. The sequence continues at coordinate 69,558,056 of OY757911.1, read as the reverse complement.
AAAAGCCAGGAACTTTGTTTATAATTTAGTCAGAGTTTTCTCTCCAAAGCAAGGTCTTCTTTAAACACCAAGTTTCGGAGTTTCATCTTTTTTTTTTATTCAGTATTCTCTGCTCTGGTTAAAATTCAGAGTCCATATTTTGTTAAAGATATTTGCAGACCTAAAATCTTTGATTGGTCAGCCAGAAATGGATCTTGTTATATCACATTTTATTGACCAATCAATGAGGACCTAATTTTCAGTCACAGAGAACGAGCAGACTGAGCAAAATATCACTGACCCATTTTTGACTGGACAATGCGTTTTGTGGAGCAAAAACAACTTTGAGCGCTAGTCGACCGGCTTTGACTTTTGGCTTCACTGGGTACGACTAGAGAGAGGTCAGGAAGTAAGATTTGTCTGGGTCTGCGGTTAGCACCTAGAATTTTTGACTGCAATGAAAAAACTTATCAAATTAGTAGCTCCAGTGACCTTTGATTTAATTAATAAACTTACTCAGCAGAATTAACCTTTATCCAACATTTTGCCCTTAATGTTTTTCCTTTTAAGTAAATTACTTCTAACTAAAAAAAAACAACTTTTCTTTCTTTGCTTATAAATTTTAAACGCCTGTGTACATCTTTGTTTTATAAGTCTTCTCCTTCAATCCTCTTTCTTTCTTTCTCGTTTTCTTTCTTTCTTTCTTCTTTTTTAAAACTTTCTATTCATTTCTTTCTTTCTTTCTTTCTTTCTATTCATTTCTTTCTTTCTTTCATCTTTTTAAAAAAATTTTTTTATTCATTTCTTTCTTTCTTTCTAGACCACACACACGGATAACATTACATATTTTCGCTGATTTCCGGCTGATATACTGAAGGAATCTGCACATTCTTCCCAGCTTCTCCGTTCTTTTCTTTCTTGAAGCGTGTAAATTATTCCTATGTTTGTTAACACCTGCTAATCGCTTGGTTCGACATGCTTTTGGTATATTTACATCCTCATACTTATAAATTGTGTCTTTAAATCTAACAACATTCCAAAGCATGTTCTACATGCTTATTTACAAAAATTAACGGCTAAGACAAATCTACTTAAACGATGTATAATAAAAATTGCGATTTATTTTCCTTCTTCTCTCGAAACGTTTTCCGTTTCAAGTAAAAAAAAGTAATAGCCTTAATGGAAACTACCAACACATTATCTTTAAAAACATGTATACCTTTTTTTTGTTACTTTCAAACGAGACGGAATATATAATAATAAAATTTATCATTTTATCGACTTTTAAAACACTTCAGACGTTCAAATCAAAATCATTGAATGTTTTTGCAAATATTTGTTAGATAAATGATAAACTGTTAGAAGATCAGATACGAAAATAACATTCTATCTAATATTACGCTGTCTGATGTACGAATACCGATCTTCTCTGAGATAGCTGCATGGGTTTTTTCAAAAATAAGTCACACATGGACCATTTATGGTTGATTCATTCAAGAACAACTTTCAACGAGAAAAGATATCGGTTAATGTTATGGGGCAACTTGATAGCTAGTTTCATTAAATAACTAGACAAATTTTAATTATGAACTTACGAGGGTGTGTTGAAAAGTTCATACTTTGGAATGTTCATATAATGATATTATATCTGCTGCTGACAACTTTTTTGACCAATAGGATCCTAGCACTGCAACATATGTGGAAGAAGTGTGTGGTCCGCAAGGAGGATATGTTGAAAAATAAACCTCATTTTGGTCACGTTCCATGAGATTATCTTGATCAGCTAATTATCCTCATAAAATGTAATCATTGATATTTTTCAGCAGGTCACTTAATAGCTGTACACATGAAAATTGAATCGGAAAGCGGAGTTAAAATTCCACCCAAGTCTGTTTGTTTGTTTGTGTTTTATGGCATATCAATCTTTATATGTATAGTTTTTTGTTTACACTCAGTTAAATGTCAAAACAGTTTTATTCTAAACAATTCAGTTTAGCATAAGTACACAGTTTCAGTGTAAAAAAACAGTTCCATTTCAAACAATTCAGTTTAGCATATGTTTTACAAAAATTACAAAAATAATATGACTACCTTGGAACCTGGAATTATAAATGAGCGTATCGGAAACATGATTTACACGGTACAAGGGAAAAAGTTCATCCACGGAAGACGTGTAAATCAACTACAAAAAACGTATCACAGATGAACCAACGGAAACCCCACAAATTGATGAGGATGATCTACAAGATCTTTACGATACCTTCGACCTACAAATGCCTCAAGCTGAACAAGAAGCTAGAGGGAAAAGAAAGCGGAAAACCTCTCCACAAATCATAATTAACCCAAAAAGAAAAAAATACTAAAAAATCACAAAGAAAAGCTGGTCAAGAATATTAAAAAACAATCTTGGGGTGGTGTTGGGTATCACCTACCTTTTCAGCATAATGAGCTATTCCATCTGCCATATATGACAGTAGCGGGGATCAGTCTGGGAATAAGCCAACTTCACCATCGTTCCTGGACTATACGAAGCGGCTAGTCTTAATGGGAAATTGGAATGCAATCCTTGATCCCAAGACAGATAAGGTCGGGCGGGGAGCTAACAGATTGGGAAGGTATGAAAGCAGCCTTGTCGGCTTCATGAATCGTCATGGTTTGGTCGACATGTTTCGTCTGGATCACCCAGGGCGGGAGATGTGGACGTGGCTAGATAGATCGCCCTCTGCCAAAGTATGTTCCTACTTGGACAGAGTGTTAGTGAGAAGAGCTGACATTGATTTCGTTAGTTGTCCCATGTTCCACTTGATAGCGTGGACTGACCATAAACTTATTAGGGTCAGTCTGCGGTTAGCTTATAGGCCTAGTCTAGCCGGCTACTGGAAGTTCAATACCTCCTTACTGGAGATACGGGACTTCCGGGATCGGCTAGAATCCCTAATTAAGCAGGCGTTAGTGGGGGCGGTTACCGGGAATAGGTGGTGGATTTCTCTTAAACATAGGATAAGAGATATCGCCACCAAGTACGGTCGACAGCTCAACTTAGATAGGACCTAGGAGGCGAAATCTATAGATGATAGACTTTCCAGGGCGGTGACTGGGGGGGACTCCCTAGGTGTAGAGCTAGCTAGGAGGGACCTTGAGCGTGAGAGTAGCGCTAAAAGGGATCAGTAGTTAGATCTAGGTTAAAGAGAGTTCTCAACGAAGCTGTGAAATCGAACGCGACTGCGCGTGAAGAAAAAGCGCGAAGGTTTCCCGATCGGTACATCGCTTTTGTCAAGACCCCGGACGGGCGACTGCTGCGATCGAGTCGTGAGATACGTGACGCCTTTCGAGCACACTTTCGGGAACGCTTTGCCCGCTGCACCCCGGGAGTTTCGCAGCTATCTCGCCGACTTCCCACGCCTTGGGGCGGCTGAAGCGGTTAGCTGCGAAGGTGTGGTTACTGAATGCGAAGTCCGTGATGCGTCGAAGCAGGTCGCCGGGACTAGATGGTTTGCCCTACGAAGTGTACTTGAGGATGTCGCACATGTTTGTACGTATTCTGACGGATATGTTCAACCATTGGTAGCGTTACCAAGGGCGTGATCACATTGCTGAAGAAAGGTGGCAAGCATGTTTAGACGATTACAGGCGCATAACTCTGCTTAACACAGAGTCAAAGATTTTGGCCCGGGTCTTAGCGAATCGTTTACAGCTTGTCATTAGCGATCTGATCGGCCCCGAACAGAACTTTGCAGTGAAGGGAAGATCGATCCAGAACACTTGATTCGCGAGGTCCTAGAGGGGATAAAAGACGACACTGAAGCCGCGCTGATCAGTTTAGATCAGTCCAAAGCCTTCGATAGGGTTGACTATCGGTTCTTGGCCACTGTTTTGGAGACTGCCGGATTCAAACCGGAGTTCCGCAGATGGATTAGCATGATGTATCACAAACCTCAGGCAGTAGTGCAGGTGAACGGAAGGCGTTCGGGGGCGATTGCGATCGAGTGTTTGGTCCGGCAGGGCTGCCCTCTGTGTCCTCTTCTCTATGTCCTTGCGTTGGAGTCCCTCCTGCGCAGGCTTAGGGATGTGGGAACAAGTCCGACCCTGTGCGGTGTCCCGTTTGTTGGCCGCCTTGCGGCAAGGGTTTCAGCGTTCGCTGATGACATCACAGTCTTTGTACCCCGCCGGCTGGATATAGAAGCTGTGAAAGAGGCGGTTGTCGAGTATGAGCGGGTTGCAGGAGCCAAGGTCAATTTTGACAAAAGCGAAGGTTTGCGGCTCGGTGCTTGGAGGGGTAGCAATACTCTTCCAGGGCCCTTCCGCTGGAGTGACGGACCCATCCGCATCCTCGGGGTGTGGTTCGGGCCCGACCTACAACTGGTGCGAAATTGGTCGGAAGTACATGCTAAGGTGAATGCTCAGGTGGGAATCTGGCTTTCAAGGAGGCTGTCCTTAAAGGGCAGAGCGGAGGCGTGCGCCGTGTACGTCTTCCCCTTGATCCTTTACCGATTGGCTGTACTTCCCCTGCCTAAGGCACATCGGTTGGCGCTTCAACGATCTCTCTCCAGATTGCTCTGGGGAGGTGCAAGGCCGATGGTCCGTAGGCAGGTCTGTATCCAACGTATACGCAACGGGGGTCTGGGCAAGCCTGATCTGGAGAGCCACTGGCTTGCTGAAAGACTTGCATACCTGGGCCGATCCTTGACGGGGGACGCAGTGCGGAGATGAAAGGCGAGTCGGACTTTTCCTCGCCTCAACTCAGACCCAAAGGCTGTAGGTCGACGTAGGCCTTTGGGCGAAGCACTGTTTGTCCGCGAGTGCCGAAATGCTCTTCGTAACCTTCTTGGGTTCAGTGACCTTTCATGGCCTCGGAAGGAACTGTATCGAGAGTTAGTGGCGGGTTCCGCTTCTGATCCCCTTAGCGAGCGGCACGGCTGGACGGCGGAGGAGATCCACTCTCACTGGAATTGGGCGCCAGGATCGAGCTTCTTGAACAGCTCCGAGTTCTCGCTCACCTGGTGACTTGTACGGAATGCGTTACCCCTTTGCGACTTGAACTACAAAGTGGGCCTGGCAGACATGCCCGATTGCCCTCGCTGCAGCAGTGGCCAAGAGGAAACGGCTGAGCACGCCTTCTACTACTGCGAGCGAGTCCGCCCGTTTTGGGATCACGTCAGGGAGTGGACGGCTCGCATCGAACCCAATCAGCTTGTGCTGCTCAACGTTGGTTACGCCGTAGACAACGTTCTTCCTCCATTTCAGAGTGAGAAGTGTATGGTGTTTCTCGCGATCCTTGCTGTAGCCCGAATGGTGATTTGGACGACGCGAAACAAGGGATTGTATGACGATGCAAACTTTTCTCATTGTGATCTGGTTTTGTATTTTGGCATCAGCTGAGGGTCAAAATCAGATGCGATAGAAAACGCTTGGATCGCATAACATTCAACAAAAGGTGGGTGAATGCAGCGAGCCTGGTCGTAAGAAAGGGGGCAATGTTGGAGTCATCCTTCCCTCCTCTGCCGGCCCATGGCATCTACGGTAGGGGTCCTTAGGGACCCCATCCCTGGTAAGTAGACTTGTTTTCTGCCCTTGAAACCTAGTTAGCAGTATGCTGTGAGTCATTGTCTCCGTCATCTAGTCATTAGTTTCTCAAAATCTTCCCCCTCCCCATTATTTTTGTACCACAACCCGTATCCTAGTCCGCTTTTATTGAAGATCTTGAACATTCATATGTAAAAAATCATATTACCTGCTTCTATCGACCCATACCGCGCCTGTAGATTAGGATTCCCGTCCCACCTAGGGTAGGTCCGGCTTGTTTTCGGTTCTTTCGGCCCGGAAAACAGTCGGCCTCCAATTTTATAGACGTGGGGATGGGAGGGCAACCAAACGGGGAATTTTTCCTTGTTTTTTCATGTATATATATTTTTCGTTTTTTTTTTTTCTCCCATTCCCATCATATCCATTGTAAATAGACCATATATTGTAAATATATACATACACCACTTTCGGGTTTTAAGTAGGTCTTCTTCATAGAGCAAATGTGGTATTTTGGTAACTGCTGCGCGCATGACAATGGATGAATAGTTATATATTGTACTGTTGAATGGGTCGGCGAATGTGGCTAGCTAGGTCCCCTTAGAATATATAGAAAAGCATGACCGCTCCCTTCCCCTCCCCCAAAACCTCAAGGCCTTGTGCCTACGTTGTATTAATTACAACGAAATAAAATAAGCCTACGAGTCAGAACAGAAGAGCCGTTCCTGTTGTTGAAGTATATCATTACTCTATCACTAATCCTATGTTCTTATTACTAACAGTCTCTCTCTTGTAAATACTCTTTCCTGTAAATATAACTTTTTTCCTCGCATATCGTGGTTTGTCTTATTATTACTACTACTTGTGTTCACTAACCAGAACACAACAATATGTTTGTTTGTTTGTTTGGCTTTTGTGGCATATCAACCTATGTAGGTTATTTAATGCCAAATACATTTTTATACAAATAAACAATTTTACTTCAAACAATTCAGTTTCGCATAAGTACACAGTTTAATTGACAAAAACATTTTTATATAACGCTATTCATTTTAGTCAAACAGTTATAATTCAAACAATTTAGTTTAATATAACTTTGTTTTTGTTTACACACAGTTAAATATCCATACAGTTCTATTTCAAACATTTCAGTTTAGCATAAGTACACAGTTTAATTCTAATTGGCCCATAGATAGGACCCTATCCGGTTCTATCACTCCGAACCAGAGTAGACTTGGAAGTGATGTCAATGAATGGGTACTCTGCATTCCCCAAAGCTCCAGCATTACTGGAACCTCACCCTGAGATTGTTTAGTGTCATAATTAGGACACTCGTTGGTGGGGTCTTACCCCTCTGCAGAGATGCAGCCGACTGGACAAGAAGCTGTTTATGTTCAGTTTGTAATTGTACTTTTTCAAAAACCATAAAACTAATCTTTTCTCCATTTAGTAGCAATAGGGGACCTTGGCTTTTTAGCGTTGAGGAGACAACCTGTCGAGGGGAAAGACATTCCTGTATGCAACAACATTACACACCATGTTTTTAAAATCTTAGAGCAGAACTCAGAAGAAAAGCACTGACCAACTACATATGAAGTTTAAAAATGAAATGCATGTGAAAGCATACCCCTATGAGTAGACACACTGATGAAGTTTTTGTTTTTTTCGAAATTTATTACCTACTTTTCAAACACTGTTTTAGCCAGCCCTTATGTTACTTAAAAAGGTACTGCTAAACGAAGTGTCATTATAGAACCTGCAGGAAGTGTCGCTTGGTGGTTTTGGATGAAGAGAGCAAACCTATGGATAGATATCAACCTGGGGACGCTTCCCAAAGAGTCTATAAGATGTTTGCCCGTGGTGTAATGGTTATCGTCGTAGGAAATGAACACGGCGACACGAGTTCAAATCCTGGACGAGACTTGTTGCATTTCACATAGCACTAATACCCTTGGGAAAGGTATGAATCCAATCATTCTCCCTCTAGCTATGGGTAAATAGTAGGGCAGAATAGGTTCTTCAGCCTTGGTGAGGCAACTAGCCTAGAAGGAAAACTCTGAATTAAAACCTGTTAAACTCCGCTTAAAAAATGACCTTGAGTCATATCCTGCCCGAGCGGAGGGGTTGGTAAATATGATAAGATGTTTCCTTTCGAGTATTTACAGAATTTAATTAATATATGATCTCAAGTTAAAATTATGTTGGTATGTTGTCGGTATATTGGTAAATTAATTGAACATTGGTATACTCGGAGAGAACTAATTAAGTTCTTGTTTTTACATAAGAAGCGTTAAACAATATTTTTTTTACTTTACAAGAATTCTATATGGTAAGTTAATTCGCATTTAATGGTTCATGAATAATAATACTAGGTTTCCAAATTTAGACTCTGATATAGAAAAGTTTCCTTGCACCAGATAATTAGCCGAGCACATTTTATTAAGCCATATACTATTAAAAAACATGTCCATCTCGCATCGTGTAATGGTTAATTAGCTAATCTAGTTGACCATTGACAGTGCGTTCGAATCTTACTTCGGGTCCCTTGTGCCACAGCTAACCTAAGCTTGATAAATGACTGTATACAAACCCCATCCAGCACGCACACATATGTTCTTTCCCTTACACACACTTATATATATATATATATATATATATATATATATATATATATATATATATATAAGCACACACACGCATTCTCTTCTCTCTTTTTTTTATCGTACACATGCAAATGTATATAGTTTTCTGATTTTCAATTAAAAGATACAAATACATTATAACATTTCTCTTTGGACCTTATTGTTGTAAGAGTAAAATTTAGAGGAATATACTGAAGTGCATCAAACGTACTTTTGTTTATTACAAACCTATTTTTTTCTCAGACCTTACTTCATATAGACGTCTAAAGACAACCGATAACTCAATTATTATGGCCAGAATTAGGTGATCCATTTGTATCTCACAACCAGAGAGTTTTATGCGTTTTTTAGAACAGATTCTGGTTTGTGCATATACAATTTAGTAGTATAATTAAATTTCATTTTCTTGCACGATTCCCTGTTGCTCCCCTTCCTCACCCAGTCATGTCTAGTCTTATACTCGTTTTGCTACATTCACTTATGTGATTAATCGTTTCGTCTTTGTCACCACATAACCTACTCTTGCTATGATTTTGCTTAAATATAATTGTTCCGTAGAGTGTTGTTTTTTGCTGCTTTCTTCTTTAGCTTCTTTCTTTTTTAGCTTCTTTCTTTTTTAGCTTCTTTCTTCCCTTTTAAAGCTAGGTCCAGGTTTTCTTGTGTGAGAATCCACCAGATGGTCGCTTAAAATATCCATAAACTTGTTTTTCTCCATTTCTATTTCCTGGTTTTTGATCATGTTGTTTGTCTTTTTGTTATCAGTACTGTTACTGGCCGCAGTACTTAGTCTTTCTTGGCTCTTTTTAATGTAGTCTTCAAGTCTTTGTATTGATGCATTCACACAATCTTCAATGATAACGAGTCCTCTTCCCCCTTCTTTTCTTGACACATATAATCTCTCTATGTCATTTCTTAGATGTAAAATCTTGTGCATCATTAACATTCTTATCTTTTGGTCTATTTGTCTGAGTTCCTCCCTTGTTCGTTTTAAGGAAGTATCTTACAATGGGGACGGTCCAGGAATTAGTTCCCTTGATAAGTTTCTGATGCAGAGCTTGTTTTCGAGAAATTCTTTCGTTCGTCGGAAGTATGGTTATCTTATTTTTCTTTTCGCTGGTTGAATGGTGTTCACTTCCTATATTCCCAAGTACATGTAATTTTTCTTTACTCCAAGGATTCTTGCTCTTACTTGATTTGGCAGTTCTATTTCTTTCGTTATTTGTCATTTTCTACTTTTCTTTATGAGCATATCACATTTTCTTTGTTTAATGGCATATCAACCTAGGAGGATGAAAGGGTGTTCATACCTTTCCCAAGGGTATTTGTCCAAATGTGAATGTAATAGCCCGACTGGAGTTCGAACACGCTCACTCCGAGGTCATAGTCCAGTGCATTAACTATGGTATCACGAGGACATCCCCTTAAATGTTTCTATGCAAAATTCTATTCGTATATCCTTGCTACGTTAGCTGATGATTTTTCACAGTAGTCTGAGTGACAGCAAATCTCCTCCGGTCTTCAAAACCCTTTTCAGTATTCTGGCCGATCTCAACAATGCTGCAGTTTGGATCGACTCGATTCGTGCTCCGATTTCCAGCTTTCCTAGTTTACTTTCCAAATTTTTCTTATTATATTACTACTCCTTGAAAGTTTTTCACAGCAGTGTAAGCTGATGGTCTTTCACAAGAGTCTTACTGACAGCAAGTCCCCTTAGGTCTGCAGGACTCTTCTCAGTATTCGGATTCACCTCAACAATACTGTTGTTTGGATGATCTCGGCTTGTCCGATTTCTAATTTCTTTCACTTCCTTACCAAGCCTTTGGGGATTATTCCAAGTGCATCCATTACAATGGATATCACCATAGCGTCAAAGGGATGTATCCTCCCCTTCCCTAAGAAGCTTAACCTCGGAATAACCAAGAACTACCGAGGTATAACCCTTACATCAATAACGGCCAATATCTACAATGCTCTACTACGTAACCCCGTAGAACCTAAAATTAAAATACTTTGGAAGAACTAAAATGGCTTTCGGAGAAATCGATCCATGACATCACAAATTTTGACTATCCACCGAATTCTAGAGGCAACGATATTATTTGTCGATTTCTCCTGGGCCTTTGATTCCATACACAGAGGGAAGATGGAGAAAATACTTCTCTCCTACGGCCTCCCCAAAGAAACCGTCGCAGCCATAATGATGCCATATAAAAATACGAAAGTAAGAGTCTGGTCCCCGGATGGAGACACAGACAACTTCAACATTGTAGCAGGTGTACTCCAAAGAGACTCATTAGCCCCATACCTCTTTATCATCTGCCTAGGCTACATGCTTAGAACGTCTATTGATAAAATGAAAGATAACGGTTTCAAGCAGACAAAGGAAAAAAAGCAGAAGATACCCCGCACAAACAATTACGGATACGGACTACGCCGATGACATAGCACTTCTGGCAAATAAACACGCCCAACCCGAAACCCTACTACACAGGCTGGAACGTGTAGCTGCTGGCATAGGCCTCCATGTCAAAGCAGACAAGATTGAATACATGTGCTTTAATCAAAGAGGTGACATCTCCACACTAAATAGTAACTCTCTGAAACTAGTGGACACGTTCACCTAACTAGGAAACAGTGTCTCATCGAAACAGTCATCAATACGTGACTAGTAAAGGAATGGACTGCTGTCGATAGCCTATCGGTTATATGGAAATCAGACCTGACCGATAAAATAAAACGCAGTTTTTTCCAAGCAGTGATCGTGTCGATAATGGATGCATTACATGGACGCTAACTAAACGTATGGAGAAAAGGCTTGACGGCAATTACACAAGAATGCTGCGAGCAATGTTGAACAAGTCATGGAAGTAGTACCCTACAAAGCTACTGCAGTACAGCCACCTCCCACTCATCACGAAAACTATTCAACTTAGACAAACCAGACATGTGAGACACTGCTGAAGAAGTGGGAATGAACTCATAAGCGACTTACTCCTGTGAACCCCTTCACATGGACGATCAAAGGCAAGAAAACCAGTTAGAACCTATTTACAACATCTCTGCATACTTATATAGAATCATTGGCGCTTGTGTATACGCAAATATATGTGTCAGTGAGCGTTTGCTTGTAAGTCTGAGTGCGTATGTGTATAAGTGTGTGTATAAGTGTTTATGTGAGTATGTGTACGTATTGAGAGAGGGAAGTTATTCTCTCCTGTATGGTATCAGATATCTGCATACTTACACTGAATAATAAATTAAATATTAAAAACCCTTTGTATTTAGTGAAAACCACGTTCTTTATAAAATATCTCACTCAAATATGATGCTTATGACGAATATGATTCATTAATATGATTCATAATCTTTAATAACAGGTTCTCTCATTCTTTACATCAACAATTTTTTTATCTGCGGAATAAACTTAAAAAAATAAGAAATGATTTTATCATCATTATGCCTAATTCTGGCTAAATATCAGTATCGGTTAAACACCAGCAGTTGTTTATACTTCAGGTCTCCTCTTTTTCAAGACTCCACAGTGGTCGAAGATTGGGCCAAAAGACAATAAAACTTGGCGTTAGTGTCACTGTTTGTAGGGACTACAACTTTTTGTTTTGCCATTCTACTGCGTCAACTTGTCCTGGTTAGGCGAATTTTTATTCGCATTTTACTTCGCTAAGACCGGTTGCGCTTAGGAGGACTGTGGAATCTAGTCTACTCTATCCCATTACCTCAAGCGCACGTGGTGAAACGGTTACTCTTGTTGAAAATGGATACGATGACACGAGTTCAAATCCTAGGTGAGGCTGTTTACATTTTATACTGCGCTTATACACTTGGAAAAGGAGGAATCCTATTATTCTTCCTCCAGCTATGGAAAAATAGTAGAGCAGACTGGCGCTTTAACTTTGCTATTCCAACCGGTAATTAAAACCTGTTAAACCCCGTTTATAAAATTGACCATGTCCCATATCCTGTTCGTACACAGGTTTAGGAAAATATATGACATTGTTGATGAAGGAAAAGAAATGGTTTTGTGGTTTTTGAAAGGATTTGAGCGTACAATGAAATGCAAAGTCTCATTTAGGATTTGAACTCGGACTACCGAGACCATTTTCTACAAAGATAACTATTACACCACAAAACGTATTATGTGTGTAACTCAAGTGTTTTTGGAAAACAACGACAAGGATAGTAATTCAACTCATAAAAGAAGGCTGTTTTGTTTGAAGAGGTAAAACTAGATTATCATCTTATTTATTGCTTCATGATTGACGTTTTCTGTCGACACCAATGTACTTTTTTTTCATTGTAAAATAGGTTCCCATATTCTTTAATTATAAATTGATGTAAATATTTATAAATTTACGACTGTTATGTTCTCCTGGCAAATAAAAAGAATAAGTAGTTTGTAGTTCACGGAAAGGAAAAAAAAACGAATTTCACAATTCGAAAAAAAAAAAAAAAATCAGCGATTTTAGTACCCGGATGAATCTCACGACGAAAGTCATATTGAAACCCTAAAACGAAAAATATTTCCCATCTTCCGATGAGAAAATAAACAAGATAATCATATAATTTGTTTTACATATATATATATATATATATATATATGGTGGGGGGTGAAAGAATTTTTATAAGACAAATTTCCTTTGTTTTTCAGAATTTTTTTCCACAAATGTAAACTCTGTATTTTGGGGAATTAGCTTAACCCCAAAGTATTTTAATCTCGATGACATTTTTCATTTCGGGCTTTTCAAAATCATGGCAAATCAAGCAGATTTTTTCTGGCTTGAACAGATGTCTGTCATCAAATTTGTGGTGGCTGAGAAGTATAAACCATATAAAATTTAAAGAAAAATGTGTTATGTGTACGGAGAAGCATATTTCGGGGGAAAATGCTTGCAAATTGGCAAAATTGTTTAAAGTTGGTGTAAACAAAATTCAAGATAAAGTCAGGCCTGGCAGACCAACGATGGCAAGAACACCTAAAGTTCTGGATTCAGTTACGGTATAATTTTGACTGACAGAAGAATTACGATGAAGGGCATTTCTGAACTGCTAGGAATTTCTGCTTGTACAACACATTAAATTGTGCATGATAACTTTGTTATTTGCTATGGTTACAAGTTTGGTTCTTGTAGCTGTCGCATATATTCCTTCATTTAAAGCGTACGATTTGGTTTAAAGTCCATGGTTTTATCTGCATTCGGTCATTTTCGTCATTTATTAATTTTCTTTTCAGTTGTTCTCTCTTTCATATCGTTAGTTACTTTAGCGATTTCTCTGATTTTATTTTCTTTCATTTTGTCGATTTTAATCTTATTTTCTATGTAGTCTTTTTTTTTTCAATTTAAGTCAACTATTTCCCGAATTGTTGTATTCTTTTTCTGTGGCAGAATCATTGCTTAATTGTTATAATGTATTATCTCTTTCATTATTTATTAACAGTTCTCATTTCAAATCTTACGGTTTCTTTTCGTTTGATAACAGCAATTACCTGTTTTTTTTATATTATCTTTTTCAGCATCTATTAAGCGGCTGCTTTTAATGATATTTATACACTTAATGACAATTTTATGAAGATCTAAGTGTGTATCTGTATATCTAGTTATTTCTCAATATATGTTGTTGGTATTTGAGTTTTATTTCTTTCTGATTGTTTGTTAATTGTATATAAGAATGCATTCAATATTACTTTTCCTCTTTCGAAGTAAAGGTCTTGGAAGGTCAGAGCTGGGATTTTCTCGATTCAGAAAGTTATCGAAGTAAGTTGATGATCTTCATCTAGTTGCTGATTATTGGATCCCAACGTGGTTCAAGATTGAGAGACACTGTTCTTTTTTATCTTGTGGTAGACCGATCCGGATTGCTTTCGTTTTCGGAGTGGTTTTAGTTTATGGTTTTAGTGCATTTTTTTTCTTAATGTCAAGAAGTATCCCACATAACTATATTTCACACTGGGGATGAGGTGATGCAAAGAATATACATAGTAAGTTTAGCACAATAATCTAATCTTAAGTAATGTTAAATAGTATTTTTTAAATTTTATTCTTCTGTGCTTTGCCTAATAATAAAAACAAGAAAACACACACACACACACACACACACACACACACACACACACACACACACACACACACACACACACACACACATATATATATATATATGTATATATATACATATATATATATGTATATACACACACGCGCTCATATATATATATATATATATATATATATTGGCGAACACTACACATTAGGCCATTAGGTCATATATATATATATATATATATATATATATATATATATATATATATATATATATATATATATATTTATATATATAATGCCTTGCTTAAAAGTCAGCATTACAAGTTAAGGATAAAAATTAAAGTGGAGAAATCCAGGGAATGGAGTTGCACCCTTCCTCACACCTCGGTGTAGTACCTATAGAAAAGGGAGCCTTCGGGTCACCCTCGACTATGGTCGGCAACTTTATTTTACTTTTACTTATATATATATATATTTATATATAATTAAAGTAAATGAAATAAAATCGATCCATCGATGAAAAAATATATAAAAAGATATAGTGATACTACTGTTCGACTCTGAAGTTTAGATTATTTTCTTTTTAAAGAGGTACTGTTTTGCTTCGGTTAATAAAATTAATCTTTATTCACACACACACACACACACACACACACACACACACACACACACACATACACACACACGTGCTTTTAATTAAGACATTAGAAAACAAATAAATTTTAACAAATTAAAAAAATCTATCATCCCGTAGATTTAAAAATTTAAAAAGTTTAACTATCCCAATGAACTCTAGTATTACTATATTTCACGCTAAAGCATGAGGGGAAAATTCGAAATAAGTTTAACGTTACAACCCAATATCAACTTTTAAAAAATATACACACATACAAAAAAATGAGTATAGAGTTTTAAGAAATCTATTGTTAAGACTTTTTTCAGCATTTTGTTTTATTTATGAATAGCATTAGACTTGTACCACTTTCTGGTATGAATAACAACATTAGTAAGATCAAATGAATGAAGAAAACTACAATTAACAATCTTATAATG
Organism: Sepioteuthis lessoniana; assembly: GCA_963585895.1. NCBI lineage: Eukaryota > Metazoa > Mollusca > Cephalopoda > Myopsida > Loliginidae > Sepioteuthis > Sepioteuthis lessoniana. The sequence continues at coordinate 69,542,803 of OY757911.1, read as the reverse complement.
CTTATAATAGTAATAAAAATTGGTAATGCTTATGCATTAGATTTGAATAATATATTAGATATACAAACTAAATTAGATTCACAGATTAAATATTTAAAATCTTTTATCAAAATTACTTTGAATGCTTCTAAAATTTATATCCAATTACTTCTGTTTATTTGGTTAAACGAGTGACTATGTTTAAAATAAACATGAATAATGAAATTTGAAATGAATTACGAATAACATTAATTGATTTATTTACATTACACTATTTTTAATATCAAGGTAACATTATTTTGAATGAAGAATGAACAAAAATAAACATTAGCGACTCAGACAAATTTCCCGAATGAATTTGAATTAATAATTAAATAGCAACACGAATAAAAACAGATAAATGAAAAAAGACAGCTATTAACACATTTATAATACAGATAATAATTTTAAATGCTTCTGAATTAAATTTGAATATGATATTAGGAGTAAAAACTACATTAAATTTATACATTAAATATTAAAAAATACACATTCAAATTATATATCATGAATGTTAAAATATATCAAATTAAAAAAAAATATGAATAGCAATATTTACTATTTATACTTATATCAAAATTCAAAAAATAAGTTACAATAGATATTTACATTAAGATCTACCAATCTAAGAAATATTTAGAGGTTTTTCGGGTCTTCGAAAAACACGTTACACGTCCTCAAATTGTGCACACCTCAAGGGAAATATTAAAATGTAATTTAAATTCACAAAGTATCTTATAATTTGAGAATTGTATATATTCATTTTTATATTCAGAAACAACGAATGTCTTTCAATGTGTCTGGGCACACACACACACACACACACACACACACACACACACACATATATATATATATATATATATTGAGAGAGAGAAAGAAAGAGAGAGAGAGAGAGAGAGAGAGAGAGAGAGAGAGAGAGAGAGAGAGAGAGAGAAAGAGAGAGATTTGATTGATTCAGGTATCTCGTCTAAAAAAGGAATGTTAATTATAAAAGTCTCCCCATTGCTTGTATTGCACACATTTTAAGTTTTGTGTGTGAAACCGTGAACATTCAGTCTTATTTTTCTAGATAGGAAATTAAATATCCAACACTATTTTTGTTTTACATTTGATCTTGGATACAAGGCAGTAAAAGCTAAAATTCAACTACTAAAACTCATTGTACCATTGCATCAGATGTAAGAACATGTCGCAAATGTTTTGATAAGTTTGAAAATGTTGCTAAAAAATGAACACGGACCGTTTTAGAAGAACCTACAATTCGAAAATTAAAAGCGAATATGGCACGAACAGCATAAATGTTTTAGAAATATTTCACGTAAAATACTAATGAAATTTAAATGATGGATTGAAACAGAAAATGCATAAATGACTATATTACAAAAAAGGGTCGATATACCATGAAACACTTAGTTAACAAGCATATATTCGGGTGTCACAATATACATGAGACCCATGTGACTGCCAATAACTCTACTAATAATAATGCTGTGTTCTTTTTATTTCAGATCTGAAAATAATATTCTATAACAACATGGTGTAATGGTTATCGTCGTAGGAAATGAACACGGCGACACGAATTCAAATCCTGGACGAGACTGATTGCATTTCACATAGCACTAATACCCCTGGGAAAGGTATGAATCCAATAATTCTCCCTCCAGCTAAGGGTAAATAGTAGGGCAGACTAGGTTCTTCAGCCATGGTGAGGCAAATAGTCAAGGAGAAGGAAAAATCTGAATTCAAACCTGTTAAACTCCGCTTAAAAATTGACCTTGTGTCATATCTTGTCTGAGCGGAGGGGTTGGTAAATAGGATAACAACAATTAATCTTTGATCACAATGCCTTAAACAAAAGCGTACAAAATGAACTTGGTCTGCCACGTGAAACGTTGCAAAGAACCTAAAAGAACGATCTTCAGCTGTACACCTACAGAATGTAGATCAAGCATAAACTCACACATGGAGTTTCTTGTCTCAGCAATAAATCATTATTATATTAATGGGTTGCATCTATTTTTAGACACCCTGTAATATAAAGTCCGTCTTCAAAATACAAATTTACCACAGCTGATGATCATAGGAAGTTCTTTCATACGTCGGCTATTCTCCAAACAATATATCATTCAGAATATCATTTATTTTGTATTCATGCATCACTTCTTGTTTAAGAAGCAATTGAAGATATCAAAAGTTCTTTGAAGAATTCGTCGAACAAAATGAATCATTTTTGGGAAGATTTACAACTTAACTTAGATGTGTTTCAAGTTCATAGGGATTCTTAAAATAATTTAATGACTGTATAATGACACTATGCATTTGTATGAGTCTGTCTGTCTGTCTGTCTGTTTTATATATATATATATATATATATATATATATATATATATATATATATATATATATATATATCTGGAACGAACAGCTGCTGGCATAGGCCTCCATATCAACGCAGACATAACGGAATACACGTGCTTTAAATAAAGAGGCGACATCTCCACACTAAATGGTAGTTGTCTGAAACTAGTGGACAAGTTCACCAACCTGGGATGCAGTGTCTCATCAACCGAGAGAAACATCTACACACGGACAGCTATCGATAGACTGTCGGCCATATGGAAGTCAGACCTGACCGATAAAATAAAATGCATATTTTTCAAGTAGAGGTCGCGTCGATACTGCTATATGGATGCACTACATGGTCGCTAACTAAACGTTCGGGGAAAAAGCTTGACAGCAATTACACAAGAATGCTGCGCGCAATATTGAACAAGTCCTGGAAGCAGAACCCCTCAAAGCCGCAGCTGTACGGCCAACAACAATCTATCACGAAAACTATCTAAGTTAGACGAACCAGACATGCGGGACACTGCTGGAGAAGTAGGGACGAACTAATAAGCGACGTACTCCGGTGGATCCCTTCAAATTGACGAGCAAAGGCAGGACTACCAGCAAAAACCTATATGCAACAGCTCAGTGCCGATACAGGATGTAGCCTTGAAGACCTACTGGGAGTGATGGATGATAAAGACAGGTGGCGAGAGATGGTCCGGGAGGTCCGTGCTGGCGGCGTGACAGGATGATATATATATATATATATATATATATATATATATATATATATATATACGTGTATCTATATATCTATCTATGTGTATATCTATCTTTCTCTGCTACCTGAATGTTCTAAAACATTACTCAACAGACAACTATTTGCTTTTGAGATTGTTGTATATCCAGGCAAACAATGACTTTTGTTTTAGACAGGAGTGACTAGGCGTTCGACTAAGAAATTCTCTATGATTAAATAAAAGTTTTTGATGGCGTCTCGTTCATTCACACACATACACACAAACACACACACAAACGCATATACATATTAGCAATACAAAGACCCAAGGTTTTTTTCATAATGAGAATAAAAGTTCTAAAAATGACATGTTAGCTGCATGCCAGAATTAAACATGTCCCTACGAAAATGCAGGACTTTAACGTTAGCTCAATGGATAATCTTAAGAATATACTCGGGTCTTTAATTGCAGAACACCTAAAAAAACTGTGAGTATGGTAAGATATTTAGTGTGGACTTGATCTCTACATTGAACATGTAACACTCTTCATTCCATTTAAAAATATAGGAAACAATTCATACTTTGCCCGTCAGAATGTCTGCTCGAACCTATTAGGTCATATTATTTTAATATATTCTTCAAACCATGTTTTCTTCACCCTTCGTATTTCCCTTTTTTTTATTATTCTCGATTTCGCTACGTTGAGCGAGGATCGAAATCAGTTAGCTTGTCTTTTTTTAGCTTTTATTCTCATGATGAATAAAACCTTGGGTCTTTTTATTGTGATTATTAAATTTTGCACTGCAAAAAATATCTTTATATATATATATATATATATATATATATATATATATATAATGCGCAGTAGATGTCCAAAGACTATGGGTGTGGAATATTCCCATATAGAAAGAGAAAATAAAAAACAACCACAAAAAGATAACAATATAGTTAGCGGTCTGGAATTGTATCAAAATTCCGCTGGCTATGACGAACCCTCACCAGTTGACCTTGAGGCGAGCTGACGAATGGTGGACCCATTTTTCTAGGTTCTTAATATCTTTATGGTTTTAACCCCTTTCTTTATCTGTCTGGGCATTTGCCCCACCCCTCTTCTTTTTTTTTTTTTTTTTTTGATATTTACTGTAAACCATATTTGATGATCTCATCCCGAGAAGAAGCGTATACATCATCTGAAGATGCGTACACAATATTCTGCCTCGAAATAGATTTATAATGGCGCTTTAACTGTGTTTGAATTTTTCCAGTTATATATATATATATATAGCTAGCACATCTCATCGTTTCTTTGTCAGCCGACTTCCAAATGCTTACAATACAGGTTCGAACCTTATAACCTGTTGATGATTTGAATCAAGTTTTTTTTATTTATTATTAAACTGATTGCATAATCAAAGTAATAGATTCCTGCCAGCTCTATTATTCAAGCTATAAATGTAGGAAGGGGAATTTGATTCATACCTTTTCAAAGGAGATTAGTGCGAAGTAAAGTGCAAATAGCCTAGCTTGCAATTTGGATTCAGCTTGCTCCTACAATGTTCCTGTACGATAACCATTGCACTATCATGGTAATTGAGAATTTTTTTATTAAACAGGCAAGGCGTCACTTTTGAGATAATATTACAGACATTCAGATATAGAGAAATGATTTATGAGCTTTAAAAACTGTTGCAATTATGAAGTATTTCCACTCAAAATTATCAAAGTGTCAAGCGTAATTTGAGGTCGTCAGCTGCGGAAAAAGTCCTGAGTACAAATTCATTTTATACGATTTTATACAAAATGCCGTTACGTTATATTCACTAGTTGTATTCTATGTTCAAACTCACATGTCGAGAGTGTCAAAATGTCATTAAATACTTATTTATAGACTTCGTGTACAATGAAATTGGCTTTTAGATATTCAGATTTTAAGTAAAACTCATACAGGTCAATGCACTATTAATATTAATGATTTTTGTTTAATACTTGTTATTAATGCGTTTGTGTTCAGCTTTTGATTACTCACTTTTCAGTTGTCTGATTTGCCACTCACACCTAAACTAGATTGCTGTTATATTCATTATTTTCATACTTGCTATTGAGGAGAAGTTAATGGTGTAACAGTTAACGTCTAAGACAATGGGAACGGCAACCAAAATTGTTTGCATTTCACAAAGCGCTAAAGCCAATGGGGAAAGGTATGTATCCAATTATTCTATCTCCAGCTATAGCTAAATAGTAGGATAGACTGTGTTCTTTAACCCTGGTATTGCAACCGGTCTACTAAAAGGAAAGCTCTGAATTCAAACTTATATATAATGTTTTTTTATATTGATTGTTACATAGTTTTATATTCAGTAATATTCAGTATAGTTAGGTTCTTGTAGGGGTTACCACAATATTAAAGCCAGCAGTGAAATATTCGAAATCATTAGCATAAATTTCTGTTGTTATCTTCCTTCTTTTTCTGAGATTTTGTAACCGTAGGCAAGACTAGAAAATACAGCAATCGGCATTGATTAAAGATCAAACTTACTAACAAATATTGAATATCAGTATTAATAACAGCGAAGAGAAAATAGATTTATAAGATATATATGTATTTATATAAGAAATTTATAGCAACCAAGTTTGTTATGTATTTTTGTACCCAGGTCTCCCGGACCATTAGGCGAACACTCTACCCGCTTGGCCAATGAACCGGTCTATATCTAATCAAACATAATCTAGATTTAATTTTTATAAAAGAAAAACGTAATAATTCATCTTACAAAATAATAATAGCCATTTAATGAAATATTAAATTTCAGAATAGGAAGTCTGCTTTCTTTTTGTTTAATGGCATTTTAACCTTTGCTGAGTAGTTGATAACAAAGCTATCCTTGTGGAAGAACAATTGTCTTATTTAAACCATTGCTTGCGGAGATACGAGATTCATACCTTTCCCTAGGGTATTAGTCTAAAAGAAAGGTATGAATCCAATTATTCTCCCTCCAGCTATGGGTAAATAGTAGGGCAGACTAGGTTCTTCACACTTGGTGAGGCAACTAGTCTAGAAGAAGGAAAACTCTGACTTCAAACCTGTTAAACTTCGCTTAAAAAATTGACCTTGTGTCATATCCTGCGCGAGCGGCGGGGTTGGTAAATATGATTAGTCTAAAAGTGAACGAAATAACGCAAACTCAGTTCGAACTCGCTTACTACAATGTCGCAGTCCATCAAGCTAGCCACTGCGCCAGGCAGACTCTCCCCATTCCCAAAATAGAAAGAAAAACACAACTGTCATTTTTAACAATTCAGAAGAAAATTCAGTCTCAACTCTTCTATTGGATTTTGTTTGATTTCTTTGTTTAATAGCATATCAAACTTCGTGGGTTATTTAATGAAAAAATCATCATTGTAGAACAGCAGTAATCCTTTTTGACCGAGTAGTAAGGGGATAAGGGTTGTTATTCCTTTCCCAAAGATTTTGATCAAAGTGTATGTAATATTGCGACTGGAGTTCGAACTCGCTTATTTTGCGGACGTAGTCTGGCACGTTAGCCATTTCTCTGTTGGTGTTACCCTTAATCCTCTATGTAAAACTGGCAATGTATATATACAATTGTCGAACGAATATTGCCGTATGTTTTATGAATATTTGACAACTGCACTTGATTACCTAATAAAAGACCCTTTTATAGACAAGAGTGAATTAGGTGCAATTGGTCTAAATCACTTAAAGTCACTTCTGCTCATCAATCAGAAAAATCAATTTTTCCATCTGCCAATCATTTGAAGGCATTCATCTATTTATTAAAACAGTTATTATTGTTATATATATATATACATATATATATATATATTTTTTACTGGATTTATATACATACATATATATATATATACACACACACACACACACAAACATATATATATATATATATATATAAGTATTGGATTTATATATATATATAATCACCAAGTCGTGCTGCTCAAACGGACTTCCCTAGATCTCTCTCGCCATCCGCCTCTATCATCCATCGTTTCCGGCAGGTCTTCCAAGCTACATCCTGTATCCGTACAGAGCTGTTGTAAATAAGCTCAAACTGGTCGTCCTACACTTGTGCGTCCATATAAAGAAGTGCACAGGAGAACGTGGTTTATGAGTTTATCCTTGCTCCTCCAGCAGTGTCCCGCTTGTCTTATTCGTCTAACTTGAATGGTCTGCGAAATGGGTGGCCGGTGGCCGTACGGCTGCTGTTTTCTGGGATGTTGCTTCTGGGATTTGTTTAATATACCTCGTAGCGTCCTTGTGCAATTGCCGTCAAGCTTTTTCTCTATTAGCTTAGTTATCGTCCAAATGGTGCATCCATACAGTAGTATGGACAGGATTGCTGCTTGCAAAAAATTGCACTTTATTTTATCGGATAGGTCTGACTTCCATATGACTGATAGCCTATCGATTGCTTTCCATGCCTTCGGTAATCGCGTATTGATATCATTTTCGGTAGATGAGACGCTGCTTCCTAGGTAGGTAAATTTGTTCTCTAATGTCACCTGCGTTGTCCACATCCGTGATAGACCGTGCTGAGTATCGTCTGTTTTATACCTTTTCCAGTGTAAGGCCATTTTCTTTGCATTAAATCTATCGACGTCAGAAGTACGTAGTCTATGCAGATTATAAACAGGTATGGTGCCAGTATCTTGGTATTTTATTTCTACTTCTCTGTGATGGTATCAGTGTTTTTTAAGCATAATATGTCTGCATTATGCTCTACCACAGACATTGTCAGTTATTTGACTATTCTATTGAAAGTTCTAACGGTAAATGTGACTATTTGTATTGTCATTTTGCATTTAAGTAATTTTTGTTTGTATACGAGTTCTGTTGCTGGTTTTTCGAACCCTGGGGCCAGAGGGCCAACCTCAGCAACCTTCTTTTACCAGTGTGAAAGACGATGCAGTTTGGACATATGGCTTGATTGAGAGTCATGATAATCTTTCAATGCCTGTATTTTAAAGGTGCTGAATGGGGGAAACAGGACAAAGAAAAAGTAAAGAAATTTTTTACACCTACAAGTTAACCATTTGAAACCATGGGAAGTACTAAGGTGGATATGAAGGTGGATATGAAACACAATATATGATAATGATAACATCTTTAAGGGTAGTGGCTACTGATGATGTTAAAATACGGCCATCGAAAGATTACGATTATTATCACTCACACCTTATGACCAAACCACATCGCTCTTCGTGCGGACCAAAAAGAGGTGCGTTCTGCTGAAATATATATATATATATATATATATATATATATATATATATATATATATATAATCCATTCTTTTAAATATATATATACATATATATTCGTATATATTAAAGAGATGGAATAAAAAATCCAATATATATATATATATATATATATATATATATATATATAACATCAAGTCATTCTACAAGCAGTGATTCACCTGGCGCTCAAACTCTTCCTCTAGAAATCCCTATTATCTATCGCTACCGGCAGGTTTTTGAAACTACATCCTGTGTCCTCTCAGAACTGATGTATATAGGTACTGGTTGGTCGAATATTTGATTTATTATCCAACACCTTTAGTATATATATATATATATATATATATATATATATATCTGTGAGTGTGTGTGTATATTAGAATAGCTTTAAGGGGAACATACATCATAAGCTTTTAAGAATGATCTTTTTTCGGTCACGTCTCGTCAGATAACTCCGTAACAAAGCAAATGTCCCGTATATCTTAAATTACGATGGATAGGCAATTGAGAGAACAAACTAAGGGATCTGTTGGCCGCTATTTCAGAGTTGTGGACCAACGATTTGTTCTAAAATCCAACGTACTTTCTTCACCTTATCTCAAAGATAGTTTTTCCCTTCATCAAAAGAATTTCTAAATTAACAAATTTCAATGCAAATGTCACTTACGCTATATTGGACGCACTACCCAAAGGTTGGATGACAAGATAAAGCAACGTGTGCCCCACCGCTATCCGATCAAATAATTTAACTCGTTCAACCAGTTCGCTCAATCAGAATACTCTGTCTTTTATGACTCAGCACCTGTTGGCGTATCGACATCGCGCCAGTGCCAATAATGTTGCTGTCGCTTCGCAGTGATCAGTATAGTTTGATGTAGAATTTGATGGAATTAAAGCAGTCTTGTGCCATTTTATGGCTCGGTGGGTGGTCAGATAAATAATGGCTTCTAACATCGAATCGGTTTGTTGAAGCGTTTGGAGGTATGAATTTGATCTAAACTACCTTGCATTCGTGCTAGGTGGCTGGGATCGACAATCACTTGACCTTAATGGGACCGTCCCCCATGCTATACCTGCTGGTAGCACTAAGTTTACTGTTTACTGTCTAAGGCGCCTCAGCGGAAAGCCGATAGAGCCAAGAATTTTTGTTCCTGCCTCACATTGGTTTTAACCAGTGTAATAATCCAACAATAAAATGGCCTTGTGCCATATTCTGACCTAGTGGACTTTCTTTTGAATATCCATTTAATACCGAATTACTTTGTCAAGGATAAACAAACACGATCGAGGCTGTCTAGCATTCGTGCAGTGTGGCTAAGATCAACAATCCCTTGGTCTTAGGGAGCGACTCTTGACGGGCTAATTCATTGCTTGGTGCATGAGGCGCCCCATGAAGAAATGGCGATGAAGCCTAGACTTTTTGCCCCTGCCTCGCATAGGTTTCGACTTGTGCGAGGCTCTCACAATTAAAACAGTCTTGTGCCATTTTATGGCTCGGTGGGTGGTCAGATAAATACCCTTTAACTCCGAATTATAATTGTCTGTGCTAAAGACGCTTAATATCTCTAAATATCAACCGGTTCTTTTTAAGCAAAAGGAATTCTACAATCTTTTACTCATTATACTGTAACTAAAACTGGCAAAATAGAAAAAAAAAACCTAAGCAATACGTTCGGGTAAACAATTTTTTCTTATTTCTCTTTTTAGTGTTTTTTCCTTTTTCAGAAATTTTTCATTCAGTCGTCAACTACCTTTTGTTTATTCCTCCACACAGTTTGCTTTTGTTATGATGTTCTCTGACGAGACATGACCAAAAATGGTCCTTTTTTAGAATTTATGATGTATGTTCAACTTAAAGCTATTCTAAAATTTTGTCTCTCAGTCTCTCTCTATATATATTCGCTTTATCAGTGATATTAAGCATCATTTATTCCTAACTATTGCTAAGTACATTATATATATGGTGTTGGGAGGGGATTTAATCATCACCCAGCAAGAACCAATCGAGATTTTTATTGTAGTAACATAATTGATAAGCTGTTATTAGCGAATAAAATAATTTCCAATACAATGTGCAATCGAAATATAGTAATTTACAAAGCCCTTTGCTTCGATGTGGCACAAGGCCGAATGAATGGGGCGACCAATGAGACTCGCACTCACTCGTGTAGGTTTTCTTGTCTAGCTTGCTAACCGTTACACCACCAGAGGTGCCCATGCACAATCGAAATATAATTCTGTAGAGTCTGCAATCATGCTTAACGCTATTTTTTAAGTTATTCCAATTATCGCGTAAGGAATGCTAATTTTAGGCCTTCCTAAATGGAATCACCAGGATCATCATATTACAACAGGACACCAATCGCTTCACTGATCGTCTTGTTTATAATGTTCTACACGCATAAAGTTTTTATAAGTGTTCAAGATCGTACCAAAACAATTTTGAGAAAACGAAGCGCACAATTCATTATTTTCAAAACGGTGGCCTGTCAGCAAACATATTTATCAGAAGGGAGAGAAGTGGTATCAGGAGATTTCAGGCATCTTGCCAATTTTTAAAAAAATCATCCTACTTACTTAACCCAATTTTCAAAAGAAATTATTGAAAAAGTCAAGAGGGAAACTTACCAAGATATCAAGCAAGAAATAAATGACCTCACATTATTCTACGCACACAAGTATCTTTAACTACTTTTTATATTACCACACACACACACACACACACACACACACACACACACACATATATATATATATATATATATATATATATGCCTGAGTGGGTGTGTAATACATATATATTCATGTGTAATATATATATATATATATATATATATATATATATATATATATATATATGCTTGTGAGACAGAAAGATAGAAAGATATAGTGGTGAGGAGGAAGTTTGATGTATACCGAGGTAAAATTCATACATACTCATTCAAGTGACAGGCACAGCACGTTATATTTATTTACGAATGTCTCTAAGCTTGCTTATCTTACTATATATATATATATATATATATATATAGAGAGAGAGAGAGAGAGAGAGAGAGTTGTTGGTTATTTGTGATATGTTGTGAGAAATAAGCACTAAAAACGTGCTTGATTAAAAGTCATCAGGAAATTTTAGACAATATATCTTACTGACACATTCTATTTTTTAAGCATATGTAGATTGAGTATTAGTGTATGTACGAAGATTAGCTGAAAAGTTCACAGGCTGACCAAGACATTCTGATGGAATGTGACGAAATAACGTTTATTCTTCAATATCGTCCCTCAAGAGGTGCACACACTTGTTTCATTGATGTTGCAGTACTTGGACTCCATTAGTAAAAATGTCATCTACAGCAGACATGACGTCATCATATTAACCTTCCAGTCTATAAATCTTTCAGTCCACCCTCGTAAATCTATAAATTTTCAGATTTTTTGTGCGATTGATTTTTGTAAACTTTTTAATAATCAAAAAATCTATTGTTGTGGACTGTATCTATTACTATGGAAGGTTTTATATTTTTCAGCATTTTGATATTCACACTTAATAATGATGGAAATAAGAAATGGAAATTCTCCTCGAGATTATGTTTACATCAATTGTTAAATGCATGTCATATTCCAATACCGGGATTGAAAAAGATCTTAATCTTCTTTTCATTTTTTCATTTTAATGAGGATTTGATATACTCGCGGTTAACATCGTGTTATACAAGATGTATTCAAAACCAAGCGAGCCTGAAGAAGTATTTTTAAAATAAAACAATAACTGAAAGGTTGAGTCTCTTCGAAATAGTCCTCGTGGCATTCAGTACACTTACTTAAACAAGTTCTTTACTGGTCGAATTTGTATTCGTTAACTTGGTCATAGAGAAAAAAGAAATAAAGTTTTGTCTTTTAATCAATATAACGTATTAAATATTTTCACTTAAAATCTAAAAACTATGACAAAATATATCGTAATAATGCATTTTACAGCTGATTTTCTTTTATTTATTTTTTTCCAAAGATTTTCCCATTTCCTTGAATCTTGAAACTAATATTAACCGATTTTATCTTTATTACTGAACTTTTCTTATGTATCGAATAGTCAAATAAGAATTTGATGCAATATGTTCGAGATATCATACTCTTGATACTTGTCATACCAATAGATTTTTTATCATTTAATTAGATGGCCATTAGAATAAAGCTATTAGGAGCATCACAGTAAAAATCAAAGAAAACGAAAAGAGAGACAAGTACTAATACCTTGCCAGAGAAGTAAAAAACAATCTATGGAATATGAAGGTGATGGTGATACCATTTGTAATTTGTACGCTCGAAACGATCTCCAAATATTTCAGAAGAAGTCTAAAAAGAGTTGGTAATCGAAGGACATGCAGAGGTTATCAACTCTATAGCATTTTTGAGGTCGGTCAGGATACTGAGAAGAGTCCCGGAGACTTGAGGAGACTTGTTTTCACTTAAGCTCCATTTTTCCACACCAGCGTTTTCGTCACTTGTATTTTCTAAATATCTTGAAAGAGAAAAGGTTGTTGCCTTTCTGTTGAGTAATATCCTATTTATGATTATATGATTATCTTAGATTTTCGATAACCAAAACCTAAGTGCAATATATTCAATAACACTCATGAGTAACACTCTATACAAGAAGATATTGAAAAATTCTTCACATATTCACGGAAAGAGAACATATAAAGATTTAATTGGGGTTTTGGTAGAGTTAAAAAAGATTATAGAATCATGAGCTAAAAGTCTAGAACATCGGAAATTAATATGTGGAATAGCATTCACATTTTTTTATAAATGGGGTGCGATCTAAATTCATTTGGCATTAATATGTTTAAGAGAAGCATGAATCTGCTTTAAACTAAATTCGGTCCCATTGCTAAATATCTCGACAAAATATCTCTTCACTCACATATTGTTATCAGGGAAGGCTGAAAAGTTCATCGGCTGAAATATTAATATGATGACGTGATACCTACTGGTAATTAATTTTTTAACCAATAGGATCCAAGCAATGAAATATCAGTTGAAAAAGTACCTGCATCACAAGGGAGACTATGTTGAAAGATAAACATCAGATTCCATGAGATTATCTTAGCCTTATGAACTTTTCAGTTGATCGTCCTATTACTGATGAATAATAGTTTAGGTGAATTATTCAGGGAGGAAACATCTGTCCAGTGTTTACTTTATTTGTCAAAAATACCTATTGGTGAGGGGTGTTACTGTGTAATGGCTAAAGTGCTGAATTGCGAACACGAAGTAAATGAGTTCGAACTTCGTGCTATTACATTCACTTTCGAACTAATACTCCTGGGAAAGGTATGAAACCCCTCCCCCCTGCTATAGGTTGAATTGTACCTCAACTGTTTTTCTACAAGGATAGCTTTGGCATTAAATAACTCAGGAAGGTTGATATACCATTAAACAAAGAAGACAAACAACCAAATTTTTGACGTAATTAATAGAAAAGGTTATAAAAGAAAGAAAGGAAAAAGTGAAATCAAAATGAAATTAGGTTGGTATTTGGATTCGGCAAATGGAAGAAAAAGTTATCAATTGCGTTTGAATTAGCGAATGAAATCAAGAAGAGTGGAAATGTAAATAAACAAATAAATAAGTCCCCACCTCCAAAAAAAAATGAAAGAGTAAATCGGAATTAAAGCAGGAAATATTGTGAAAAGTACTTGAAAATAGCAAATGTTCACTTTGCATGTAAAATAAAAAATGCAGACAGATTCTCAGATTTCGCTGATTTTACATGTACGAGATTATATACAACTGATAAATCTTTAAAAAATGGACTTGTGGAGCCGAGTTATAATTTCTGTAAAAGTCGTATGCATCACTTTCATTCTAACGGTCACGTAAAGTATAAATCTCACTCTTCCGTCAATTTGTCCCATTACCAGTTAATTTCATTTTATTAGTGGCACGCAATGATATTGAATTGAGAAAAGAGGTTAGTGAGTAACTGTGACAATTTATTCTACCATAATCTTACTATAATTTACCAAATGTGTTCTTTTTAACCGTTTGTCTGTTATATTTTCACCATATCATTTTCATTATTTATTATTTTTTAGTGAGGGGTTGATTTAGAATACATTTCGAATACTAAACTAGAATTTCAGTTGTATCCGTGAGGTTAGATAAAACCACTATCTGTCTTTTTTTAAAAACCATATACACCTGCTTGAACAATTCATCGCCTGAAACTAAAGTTATATACTTTTTCAATGATTTTTCCCTGTTACTGGAAAATTGAAAGTTTAAAACTCGTGTTATTTTCACCTTGTTGTTAGAGGAATGGCTACTTATGTTATATATTGATCCTTGACCAATCAATCAATCAAAGACGCACCTGTTTAAATAAGCGGAAGAAGAAGCGGAAGCAAGTGGGCGTTATGAAAGAATATAGGCAGATGTCGGCGGCCGTTGAGTTGGTTGTGACAGGAAGGCCAGAGTGAGGGCCAGCTTGCAGACTGAAGGCTGTGGCCCTCAGCGACCCCCGCTTTAGCAACCCCAGCCAAGATACGGAGAAATTCTAAGTGGGTTCTTGAAGATAACACACCGTGCTATGGTCAAGAGATGAAGTTGGGTCAATATAACAGTCTATCCCTGTCTCCACTCATCTCTTACACACCACAGAAACATCGAGAATAAAGTATGAGTGATACATATTTTTATAAAGAAGTGTGTTCGTTCGTTCATTGAAGTTCGTAAATTATGTTTGATTATTTTTCCGCTTATATTTGTATCACGGCTATACAACACTAAGGCAATAAAAGTTAACCTCATGACAACAGTTATTATATTTCAAGTACTCAAGAATATGAGTCAGTGTTATGCATGTTTTTTGCCACAATGAAATGACTGGTAGATTAATTCTTGGTCAGTAAATATAAGTTAAACGCCCACATTCAAACGTGTTTTAATGAGTTTGCTATATCTATTGTCAGAAGTTGAAGAACACATGTAATAATAACAGCACAGATTAAAAGCCACATTTGCAGAGGAGTCAGTAAGTATTGAACTTGCAAACAAGTAGAATGCAACATATGAATAAAATCTTTTTGATGAATAAAGTTGTTGACAATCTCTCAGGGCAGACGATCAAAATTAAAAGTGGAACATCATCGAACATATTTTACATTTTTTACTTTTCTTTATTGAATTGATTCAGATGATTGATTATTCTAAAAGCAATTATATTCAGTCTTCCTGGTTCAAATTTTACCGGAAGTAAGTAATCTGCTAGATACTTGACATTACTGTACAATCATCGTTAAAATTTGAAGCTGGCTGATTCAACAGAATAAACTATCGACTGCTAAAACTTCACTATTTTATACAAATACAGACCCCATCTTAAGGGATGTTCAACAGAGAAAATTATCTTGCTGTAAACTTTTACTACTTCATACTAAAACATAGCCAATGTTAAATCTTGTTTAACCTAAAAATTATCTAGCACTAAACTTTTACAACTTCATACTGAACATAGCCAACGTTAAGACCTGTTTAACCTAGAAATATCTAACAGTAATTCTTTACTACTTTATCCTACCAAAGACTTAGTGTTAACTTCCCTTTGATTAATCAGTCAAATGTATTGGATGCTTTGAACTATTTCAAATATAGTTTAACTAAGATAAGAAACTTCCTCATTTCTTTAACAATTTCATTTTCTCTCTAATTGTAAAACAGCGAAATGTTCATAAAATAATACTAAGTTCCTAATATAAAGATATTATAAGAAAATCCTTTTTCTTTATGTGGACTTATCAGTTGAAATCGTTTTTAATTTACAAAGGAGACTGTAAAAGATGTTGAGCTTGGAATAGGTATCTTGACTGAACATTTAACTTTTTAGAAATTAAAGATTAAGAGTCTAAATGCAAACTTGTGCTCGGCTAAATAATTTATACAATAAAATGATAACGTTTCGGCAGAAGTGTAGACGATTTCGTGACATATCTTGAAGCATACTGATTAGCATTTTTCTACAAAACACAAGAATGTAAAAGGGCAGCTCTCGCCATACACGCCTACTCGTTTCTATCAGACGTCTTCTCGTTTCCTAAACTAAAAATTTCTCTTAATGATAAAATTTGAGGACATAGATGATATAAAAAGACATATAATAGTATAATTTCATATCATATCAAACGAGAGGCTTCAATAAGGAAAAAGCTCCCAGGAATAAGTCTATTAAATACCAGAGAAATGTGGAAATAAATTAACTTTTCATTCTTTGTCCATTTCAATCTCGGTAAAAACAACTTCAGTTTCGATACTTTTTGAACACATCTTATCGCGAGTTAATATCCAACTGTAAAAGCCCAGTCGACTAGGACTGTTGAATACACTGACTGCATCTCTGCTGAGGGGTAACATCCACACAAACGAGTGTCCTAGATATGACATTAACCAATCTGATGGTGAGACTCCAGTAATGCCGGAGCTTTGGGAAATGTGGAGTACCTCTTCATAGCCATCGCCCCCGAGTCCACTTGACTCGGAGTGGTACCACCTAATAGGGTCCTATTTATGGGTCAAATAGAACAGTTTGACATTTAAATTGAGTGCAAAGAAATGTTTCATGTTAAACTGAATTGTTTGAAATAGAACTGTTTGATCATTTAACTGTACGTAAACAAATGAGTGAGGTTTAATTGAATTGTTAGTGATACATACCAATACTTGGAAACATTTAACTTTCTTGAATTATAATAAATTAAATTGTTAGAAATAGAACTGGTTTATGATTTGACTGTGTATCTACAACACATGTTTATAGACCATATGTATTTAGTATATGAGTAAAAGCTGGATTTGCTATTACATGTGTTTGATATCTTATAAAAGCCAAATAAGACAAAGTAAACTGTAGACTTCTTATTCGACGTAGATGTGTATTCAACTATGTTTTCTTCATTCAAAATAAAGTATTCATTGCATACAAATAAATGTTCTGAATATACTTTGATATTTTATTGTTTAAAATTATCTGATGAACAATGTAATTATATGTGTTTACTGGAAAACAAATGTATCACAGGAATATTGAATAGTCATTGCATATATTTAGGGATGATTTGAGAAGAAAGTTTAAGTTATTCTACTGCCTTAATCATTTTTATGGAGAAGCCTTTAGATTTATTTCTACATTCAAATGAGGAGAAATTGCTTGCGGGTAAAAAGGGGAAGGGAATGACAAGTGTAAAAACAAAAAATACAAAAGAAAATAAAAGAAAACTTAAGAAAAGTGAAAAGATAAAGGATGAAAACGAAAGAAAACAGCCAAAAAATGAAAAAATATCCAGAAAAAAAACCCATGAAAAGAAAACTGAACAAAGAATAACTAATCAATATCTAAGGGTAGAAAAGTCTGAAATATATTTGTAGACTTCCAATTGAAAATATGATTAGTGATTTGCTAAAACTAAAAGCCATATCAAGAATATGTACTTAAAATTTCACAGAAGAGAGAAACACTCCTCATTTCAATTATTAGCGAAACACACACTCCCTACCTTATTCAATGAATATTTGTGCTCGTAAAGTACCAAGTTTGTGTAGCAATCACACACACACACACACACACACACACACACACACACACACACACACACACACACACACACACACACACACACACACACATATATATATATATATATACATATATATAAGCGTGTATCATTATTCTGCTGCTGCTGGGCACATTTTGTACACATTTTAAGATGGATTCCCTATTATTATCATTTCACTCCTTTGAGGGTTTTTCACACCAAGGTTAGCGGATAGTTTTCTCAGGAATTTGAGCAAAAGCAAGTTTCCTCAAGTCTCCAAGTCTTTTCCCAGTAGTTCGGCCGACCTTAATAATGCTGTAGTTTGGATGGTAACCACTTGTCCTCTGATTTTCAAGTCTTTGGAGATTGTTTCGATCGCATCGATTATTATTATCATTATTATTATTATTATTATTTGCGTCTTACTAGTTTTGCACACCAGAGTTAACAAGTTGTCTTTTACTGAAGTTTAAGTGAGAGCAAGTCTCCTCAGGTCTCCAGGACTCTTCTGAATATTCTAGCCACTCTCATCCATTCTTTGATCTGCATGGTCCCGATTCCTCCTCTAATTTCCTATTCTAGCAGTTTTATTTCCAGACTTTTGAGGACCGTTCTAAGCGCACCAACTACAATGGGTATCACCGTCACCTTCATGTTTCACTGCTTTTTAAGGTCTCTGACAAAGTCAAAGGATTTGTCCATCTCTTAGTTTTCTTTTAATTTCATTTTATAGTCTGCAGAAACGGTAAAATCTGCTAGATGACTAGTTCTCTTTTTCTTGTTAATTAACAATAGGTCTGGTTATCTGGTCAGGATCGGGTGATCTATTTGAATCTCACACCAGAAAGAATTTTATGGATCTCCCTTTCAAGGGCCTATTCTGTTTGGTGCATATACCATTTGATAGCATGGTCAAATTCTAATCTCCTGTAAAATTTCTTTAAGATCACCAATGCTGAGATCTGGATGATCTTGAGTCATCTTCAGTTATCCAGTTTCTCCAGTCTTTTATTCAGTTTTGGAGAGGTCGTTCCAAAGGTTTCCTAATTGCAATCATCCTCACAATCAACTTCCACGACTTCTCTGCTCTGGTAAGATCCATTTATTTGTCCAGCTTTTTTCTTTCTTTTATTTTCACTCCATGGTCAGTTGAAGTTTATTTAGATGACAAGACCTTTTTTTGGTGTTAGTACACACAAGGTGCGGACATATGATCAAGATATTCTAATCATTTTGTATTTTCAAAGTCCTAGAGAAGGATGTGTGTCTCATTTTCGATGACGGATGTGCGTATTGCATTTAATAGTATGGTCAAACAATGGTTTTTGCACAATTATTATTATTATTGCTACTATTGAGAGTTTTTTACACCAGCGTTAATTAATGGTTTTCCACTGGAGTCATAGTGACAATAAGTTTTCTCACGACTTTAGGTCTCTTAGTATTCTGTCCGATCTCAACAATGTTGTAGTTTGGGTGGTCTCCATTAGTCCTCTTATTTCCAAGTCCTCCAGTCCCTGTACCAGTCCTTTGGTAAGCGTACCGAGCGCGCAAATTACAAATGGTATCACCTTCACTATCATGTTCCATATTTTTTTTTAGTTTTCTAGCAAGGTCTTTTCGATTTCTTTCAGTTTTATCTTGAGGTCAGCCGGAACGGCAAAATCTGTTATTCACCAAGTTCTCATTTTCTTGTTGACTATCGCTAGGTCTGGTCGTGTGGCCGAGATTAGATAATCCGTTGGTATTTCAAAATTCCAAATAATCTTGTGTGTCTCATTTTCTTGGACGGATTCTGGGTTGTACATATACCAATTGTAAGTATGGTCAAATTTAAACTTCTTGGACGATTTCCAGTGGATCACCCTCCCCACCCATTCGTTTAGGTCTTATAGTCTCTTCGTGCTAATTTACTGCATTCGCTTATTATGTGACTGATTGTTTCGTCTCTATCACCACATAATCTACATCTGCGATTTTGTTGTGTCGTGTCTATTTTTGCTTTGATAGTTCGTACTTATGGCATTGTTTTGTGCTGCTTGTTAGTTATTATTATTATTATTATTATTGTTTCACTCCAGTTGTGTTTTTCTCAACGGTGTTAAATTGTCGTCCTTCACTGGAGTCCAAGTAAAAGCAAGTTTCCTCAGGTTTCTAGTTCTCTGATCTCAACCATGCTTCAAGGAAATGCGAAATGTTGGGTAGTATAACGGTTATCAACGTGTAAAGCGAAATTGGTCCATAAAGTTTGATTTTCTGTTAGGAGCATTTTCATTACTCTTGCATTCATGACCAAAATAAATATATCAAGCCAATCCGTCGAGGTAGAGGACAGCTTGTAGTCTATTGCCTTGGTGTTGGTCAACCAATCTTGGAGAAGGAAAACATTGATTATAAAAACTGATGAGACTGCAGATGGAAAGCAGTTCTTTATCTATCGCACTTACAAGTCATGGAAATATGTTCGGACCATGGCGTTCAATATTAGAGACAAATTCATAAAGAAAAGAAGGTACAGAACTAGAGTCGGATTTCATTGGAGGTAAGATTTAGTTTCAGTTTGCGTTTGAGCTAGCTAGTACTGTTTTGTTGGCTTAAAAAATTAAAGGAAATTTCCCCTAACATTTGGGGTATCTTTCACTTTATTTAATTGAAGTTAGAATAAGATTTATTAATTTTATTTTGTGCAGTTATATCATTTTTTAAAACAGTAAATACAAGTACCTAGGAAGCAGTGTCGAATCAACCGAAAAGGACATCGAAACGAGGTTAACGAAAGCATGGACAGCTATCAATAGGCTATCGATTATATGGAAATCAGACCTAACCGATAAAATGAAACGCAGTTTCTTCCAGGCAGCGGTCACATCGATACTGCTATATGGATGTACTACATGGACGCTAACAAAACGGCTGGAGAAGAAACTATATGGCAATTACACAAGAATGCTACGTGCAATCCTGAACAAGTCCTGGCAGCAACACCCCACAAGACACCAACTGTACGGCCACCTGCCCCCTATCACGAAAACTATTCAAGTTAGACGAACCAGACATGCAGGACACTGCTGGAGAAGCAGAGATGAACTCATAAGAGATGTACTCTTATGGATCCCCACACATGGCCGCGCAAAAGCAGGACGACCAGCTCGAACGTACATTCAGCAGCTATGTGAGGATACAGGTTGTTGTCCTGAAGACCTACCTAGGGCGATGAACGATAGGGAGGAGTGGCGAGAGAGGGTCAGGGATATCCGTGCTGCCTGCACGATATGAATATGATGATTTATGTCTGTAATTCCCTATCCAAGAATTATATGCATATATATATACATATACACACACACATATATATATATATATATATATATATATATATATAGGAACCTTAGTCTTCTTGCTACTTTGAATCTTAAGCTTCTTATTTATTATTTTTGGATTAAAGTTTATGAAATATTTCCCCTTTAAGTTTGTTTAACATTTTTCACTTAAAGTCTTTTTATGGTTTAAAAAAACAAAACAAAAAAAAAACAAAGCAAAATAAAAAGGGGAAACGCGTTTCGTTTCGTTGAAAAGTTAGCTTAATAGTCACTGACTCAACATTTTTCAGTTAAAAGTTTAAGTTTATCATTCAATATTTTTCTGTTAAATGTTTATTCAATATTCTTGGGAAAAAAGCAGTTACGCTTCAAAAACGAATTTTCTTTTGTACAAACTGTATATTTGTTTTTAAAAGTTAAATAAATTTAAAGGGGAAAATATTTGCTTGCAAAACAAATTACAGAAGCCAGCGAAACAAAATTGTGTGTGAGATGAATAAAATATCAGTTTATCGTTTTTTCAAAGATAAAGACGAGTGAGTGAGTGTGTGTGTGTGTGTGTGTGTGTGTGAGAGAGAGAGAGAGAGAGAGAGAGAGAGAGAGAGAGGGAGTCGATTCCAAATGCCGATCTGAAAGTTACAAACTATAGTTATTTGTCAATAACATTTACCTTTGAATTTTGATAATATAGAAATTTATGGAAAAATGCGCCCCAAAAATCTACCATTTGAATGGCTAAGGGTGGCAAAAACTCAAATAACAACACACTCTGCTGTTCAAAGGGATATAAAAAAAACTCAGAACTGCTTAAAATCAAATTGATGATGAAATGAATGCTTTCTTAAAATTAGAAAAGATTAATAACACAAATTTCATAAAAAAAGTCTGAACAACAACAGCAGTAACAACAATGAAAAAGAGTTTGTGTATACAGTTGTAGCAATTTTGAATGAAAATATCTTAACTGTTCGGTATCTTTCTCTTTATGTAGAGAATTTATAAAAATTTCAGTTTCAAACCTTTCATTATGGAGATAGATGCTATATTAGCAGTTTGTCTAAAAAAACATGCAAATACATCTGATACAAGTTCAACATTGGAAGAAATTATCTTAAATTTAGATTCTACGGTTTTTGATTACAAGAAGAATATCTTGAGTCAGCAATTTTCAGTAATAGTCTTCAAAATGTTTGGAATGAAATACAACTCAGATATAGTAATACGTAATTTTGAGTACTATTCAACATCATAGTTATTGTATAATAGCTTAAGACAGGATTTTCAATTACCATCATTTCCAATATTAAGAAGGATAATATCAAAAGTTTCAAAACTTAATGGAGAATCTTGCTTGCAGTTTGATAATCTTAATGTCAGTCAAGTAAATAAAGGAAAGCTGGCAACTGTAGTTAAGGGCAACCAGAAGGCTCCTTTTTCAATAGCTACGACACCAGGGTGTAGGAGAGAGCATTACTCCTTTCCCTGGATTACTCCACTTTACTCTTGATACGTACCTTTTATTGCTGAGTGTTAAGCAAGGAGGTATCAAGTACGATTTTAAAAGTCTTTGATATGACGCGACCTGGGACTGAACCCAGATCTCCCGGACCATTGGCGAATACTCTACCCACGAGGCCAATGAGCCGGTTGTTGATTAAAAAAAGGTGCATCATTCTCTATGATAAAGTATATATCAATAAAATGTTTTTATATCATGGCAAACAACTATTTGTCAGCAAGATGACAATCCGACACTGTTTGCTCAGACTGTACTTGATATAATATTGATGTCTTAATGGGGATCCAAAATTTCTTAAAAGGCTGATTCCAATTTCAAAATTAACATGTCTTTTTATTTGAACAAATTGAGCGAACAGTTCTGGCCATCACCTCTGTACCAGCTGATGTAAAGGCTATTATATGTGATGGCAACAGATAAAATCATGCTTTTTGAAAATTATATCCCACAATTCCTGAAAAGACTTGTTTTGCTGAAAATAATAAGCATTTGCTTTTTGGTTATTTTCATCTGTAAAAAGATATTCGCAATTTGTAGCACACAGTAAAAACATGAGAACTAATCTTTGATGATAATGGAGCACAACGATTGACAAAATAGGCATACATTCAACAGTTGTATCGTTTTATATCTGAAAAACTAGTGTCACGTGATGGCTCACGTTGAACTAAAATTATCTAGCAGTCAAAAAGTGACCGTTATAAGAAATGATTGTGGGTCACACAGATGTTTGCACTTAAGTGACCTTGGGTCGCCGGACATCGGAAGGGGAAAGAGAAAATGAAGCCAAATGATTGGTGGGGGGACCCCAAACGGAAGTAGGGTTCCCTTCCCCTCAACGGAAGGAAAATACAAAAAAAAGAACAGTTTTTGGACAAGTCTCGTGGCAGACGGACGACAGCCATTTCACTCCGGGCTAAAGACAAAAGACTGAGACATGAGAGACCTGAGTCTCTCAAGCCAGCATTAAAAGCAATATAAAGTCTATTAGCCCGTGAAAGAAGAGAAATTCTCCAGTGGAACCCCGTCAAAAAAATAAGATAAGTAACTTTGGGACATTTTTCCTTTTCACCCAAACTTTGTTTACCACTTTCTCTCAATTTGAAAAAGGATAAAAGCCAAGAAAAGACATTTATATTCATGGACTATCCTATTATATATTTTTGACACTTTGAACATATATATGTATATAACCGTAGTAAAGAACTTATGTATTTTAATTTTACCATGTGGTCTATGTTATTATTCCATGCTTTCCTTTCAGCTTCTATTCGCCTTATATTATCTTGCTTAGAACTGTCCAAATAATTCCTAAAGTATCACTCGGGAAATTGAGTTGCTGACTGTAGCAATATTAATATTATTACAATTAAGACCTATAGGCTCACTTTCTTCCATTATCTCGGGGAAAGAAGAAAGCGACCTGGTGGGTGTGTGATAGTGTGAAATTTGGAACCCCTTGCCAGCGGCGGTCAGTCTGGCCTTACATTATTCCCTCACGTAATATGCCAGTTCTTATCTGCCTGAGAAAAGAACTCTGAACAGGACTTATTTCGGTAGGGGATCAAGTGCCAACCTGCCCCGTCTTCACACGTGCGAAAATAAAGTCCCGTTTCGGGATTTTAGTTCAATTTGCCGTCACACTAGTTAAACTTTTAGATTTAAATAAAATTTCCTTTGTTCCAAAGCCCATATAATGACATCGGGTTTCTACTAGACTCAGAGTGTTTTCAGAAAAAGCATTTAATTCTCTTCCCATTCATTCTGGAATAAGTGCAAAGGAGAATGATACTACCACCTTCATAAAAAAGATTTTGACATTGTGAAAAATTCTAAATTTCAAGTGATAAATAATACACTGACCCTCGACTGAGATCAAATCTCCGAATGACAGCTGACTTAATTTTATAATTGAGTTTGGTTAAATTGCTCTTAATGTGGCTGGCAGTCAAGGTAATCTATAAAAAATTATCCAAACACATTGCAACTACCATACGCAATACTTGCAATGGAATAGTTAGTCTATGTTGACACCTTTATCTACATGCTATAAATACGTGTTACAAGCTATAAATACGTGTGAGTTGGTCAATTTACAACTGATCTAATAGAAAGAAGAATTTAGTAAATTTTTTCAAGGATCAGGTGTAACACATTTTCAATATATCTAACAATATATTGAAAAAGTTACATATTAAGCAGACATATTTAGTTTTAAATCTAAATGTAAATATTTATTCTTTTGATGTTAAGCCAGGTCACTAGTGTAAATCTTGTGATTATAAACTTTGTGTAAAATGTTCAGAAATATTTGATAATCAAGAAAATTCCGAACCATTTTCTTCTTGATGAAATAAAAATGGCTCTCGTTCACATAGCCGGATATATTACAAGAGATGATATATTTCAAGAGATGATAATAAACTCAATTCATATGAACCCACTTTTATTATGAAATTTTATAAAATGTACCAATTTAATGGCCATTGGTTACTTTTGTTTCCTCCTTTTCCATACAGTAAAGGAAAATGTATGCTCTAAATCATTAGGTAATGTTTTCATGCTTATTTCTGAATTTTAATTTTTCAATATGGAGAGAAAGCATACTCATATTTTTGCAAATAAAAAAACTAGCTTTAAAGGTTTTAAACGTTTTCCTAGACGGATTTTCTTTTACGTTTTTATATTTCTAAGATGAGTGATTGTTATGTACACATTTTGGCTGATGCCCTTCATCCTTTTTCCGATACTGCTTGTTGAACCCGATAAAATTTGAATCGCACTCTTTATTCAATCTCTCAGAGAGTTTGAATGAAGGGTTCCCCGAGAACTAGAAGCAGAGTGGACGTTTCTGTTTCAAAATTTTGTGGATCATATCTTTTACCAAAGATTTTAACTGACTCTTAGTTTTGTTTAATAGTTAGTGTCCACAATAAAAATACATATTTTCATTTATTTAACACTCAGAACATTCTATTATCCTCAGGTATCAATCAAAATGTTATTCTGAGTATTTTCAAAAATAGCTAACTTAATTTTCTTCTAGAATTTCTGAAAATCAAATATTCTTTTGTTGCGCCATGAGAAGGTATGAAATATTGGACACCATGGTTCGAGCTTACGTGAATGCTGGAATCACGAATATGTACCTTAATGTTCATAGAAAGCGGGCATTTCTCTCTTCAAAATGTGAGGAATCAGGATTAACCATGTCCTTGAAGTGACAGAAAACTTTGTTTGCCAATGAACGAAAGACAAAAACAAAACAATAGATGACAATAACCTACATAATAACTAAAGTAACAAATGTAAACAGAAACAAAGAGAAAGTATGAGCCAGATATATATACATGATACACCATTTTCTGCAATTTTTAATGATAGCTATTGTAAATTTCTAAAGATCTATAAGGAATAGTAAAAAGATGAGAAGAAAAAATCAACAATTAAGATCAGATTGAGAATAAGATTATAAATACAAATTGCTTTATGAATATTCACATAGTATGGAGAAAAATCTCAAGTGTGAAGTGCCTAATAATGATTGGATTAACTCCATTTGTAATAGTTTTGAGAGGAGAGCTTGCTAAACACTGTTTCTTGCCGATGGAAAGCTGATTGTATTTTGTAAAGAAATAAAAACAAAAGAAAGAGAAATGAAATAAGTATGACTAAAAAAATGAGACAGCGTATAAAAGGGAGAAAGAAAGCAAAAATATTTTGCAAAAAGAAAGAATAAAGAAAACACTAACTGAAAGAAAGAAAAAAAAAACAGAAGAAGAAAGAAAGAAAGAAAGAAGGAAAAATGAAATAAAATCGAAACCGAAAAAAGAAACAAGAAAGAAGGAAGGAGTAAAGGAAAGAACGAAAGGAAATTAGGACAAAGACAAAAAGAAAAAGAAAAAGAAAGAAAAAAACAAAAGAAATGAACAAAAAGGAAAACTATACACAAATGACAGATATAAAAAGAAAGAAAAAAAGAAAGAAGAAAGAACGAGGGAGAAAGAATGGAAAAATGAAAGAATGGACGCTGAATTTAATTGCATGTTCTCACCTCAAGCTGAAACCAAAATTCCACATCTTCTTCGGATGCTTATCGATGGTAGTTTAATTAAACATCTCGATTCTTGCATTGAATCAAGATAGGTTTTTATTATCTGTTTCAGAGCACTAGAAGAACACGAGAGAGGTCTAATATACGATTTGAAGTAAGCTTATTTACATCTGCATTCTATTTGCTATGTAAAGAAAACGGCAAAATAACACGATGTGGTGATGAAATATCGAAATACCAGGTAATGATTAAGAGAGAGAGAGAGAGAGAGAGAGAGGAGAGAGAGAGAGAGAGAGAGAGAGAGAGAGAGAATGTGACAGAGAGAAAGAGACAGACAGACATAAAGTCAATGTTCTAAATCACCTAACTTAAATTATTTCATCTTGCAGACAGTCAAGATTTTTTTTCCAGTGTGTCAGGTACTGGTAGATTTTTTTGTGCCGAAATACTATACGTGGATGACGAGTAAAATATTAATTGAATATTTACAGTAATTTTAATCTTTATCGAAAAAAGAGCAGAAATTCAACCGATCACTGTCAAAGTAAAGACACAGAAGACATGCTGTCGTGTATATATATATATATATATATATATATATATATATATATATTGTAACAGTGTTGGTCGTCACTAATTCACTTTATGGGTTTGTGACGAATCAAGTGCGATATGATTTGGAGAGTGCCCAATATCCAGGATAGAGCTATTATATAATAATGATAAATAAATATATATTAGATTTATATATTTAATGGCATAGAAGTTTTTCTGTGACCTTTGGTTTCATGAAGTTTTTACAAAGAACTTCATGAAACCAAATGTCGCAGACAAACTTCCATGGCATTATATATATATATATATATATATATATATATATATATATATATATATATATATATATATATATATATATATATATATAAGCCAATGTATTTCTTTCAGGGAAGCTTTCAAAATAATTAAGAATGTCGACTAGTTAAAGATTGATAGTTTAATTTAACAGCTTGTCAACAGTAATTTTAATACGATACAAAATTACCTTCACAATCATTGTAAACAGTTTGCTTTCGTTTGGTTCTATTTAATATCAACCATTGTAACTCATTTAATGCAAACCCTGTTAATACATATATATTAAATATATATGCATAAAAATATATATTAAATATATACGATTTGTACAAAAATTGTTGATATTATTCTTAAATAAGCCAGAGCACTTGTTTGTACATATTTAAATAGATTTAAGTATTGCTACATTTAAATGGTTTTAAGTATTGTTATTAACATCAGTCATTTGTTTGCACACATAGTTTGTAGGCAATTTCATTTAAAATATTTTAGTACTACTTTATTTTTACTCTTATTTTATACTTTTGTATACTTATTGTACACTTATTGTGTACTATTGTTTCTACACTGTTAAATAATTTCAATTATTGTCGTCAAACATTTATAATTCTATTCGATATTAATCATTTGTTTGCAAACAATGAAGTGCTTACAAGTATTGCAATTTAACACTAATTATTCTATTCAAGATAATTCATTCGTTTGTACACAGTTGAAACGTTCCAAGGATTGTTATGTTTAACAATTCAATTAAACATCAGTCATTTGTTTACACACTGTTAAATGATCAAATAATTCTTTCTCAAACAATTCAGTTTAGCATAAGTCATTTGGTTGCACACAATTTAAATGTCAAACAGTTTTATTTAACCCGGAGATATGACCCTATCAGGTGCTACCGCTCCAGGCCAGAGTGGCGATGACGGGGTACTCCGCATCCCCCCAAATTTCGGCATTACTGGAGTCTCTCCATCAGATTGTTGAGTGTCATATCGAGCACACTGCAGAGAAACGGTTGGTGTATTTTACAGCCTCCATCGAAAGGGCTACATTTCAAACAGGTAAACACTTCATTACCTCATACATTTATTTGACTCATTGAGACGAACCTTTTAAATTTATAGATAGGACTCTGTTTAATTCTGAGATGGGTGATCATTTAGAAAAAAGGTACATAAACCAAACTGAAATCTGTGTTCTAAATAAATTTTAGCAAATCTCAATTGACTTCAACATAGATTGAGCAGATATGTTCTTTTGTACAAGTGACTTTATTTAGAGAAGTGCAATCACAATTTTTGAAAACTTGAAAGGAGATGAATTTGGCTTCATGGTTAGCGCTGCGGAGAATGTAAACAGTAAATCGATTCTAACCTTCGACTGGGACAATTTAAGTTCAAACAACACTAAAGCCCTTGTATAAGTTAAAGATTAACTGTCAGCCAGGCTATGGAAACATATCGGAAGCAAAGTTGAAAAATGTAGGTTATTTGGTCATATCTGGAATAATTTGCTGCTGTCAGTACAACTTAATATAGTATATTTCGTCTCCTGCAACTTGGAAAATAGGTGGGCATATCAAAATACTCCTTTTTCTCTGAGAGATTTCATATTTTCAAGGGGAATTTCTCAGCATAGCATTTTGATAAGGTAATAGTTTACGGAAAAAATGTTGTTAAAATAATAATAATCTTTCTTTTGGTAATATTGTTTTTGGTTCGAGTGCCGCTAAAAATCACATCTTTGAATGCTGATTTTAAGTGGGGCTGTGATGTCTCTTATAACAACATTCATTTTAAACTCTTTAGCGGAAGAACTCTTCTTCTTCTTCTTCTTCTTCTTCTTCTTCTTCTTCTTCTTCTTCTTCTTCTTCTTCTTCAAGAATTATGCTTTCTTTTCTTTTCTCGTTTTTTTCTTTAATTTCGCCATTGCACTTTTTTTTTTTTTGTTAAAACAGGAAATTGAAATGTTAAATCCGCGATATATCCGAAAGGAGAAAATAGGTAGAAGAAAAGAAGTCAGGAAATATGAAAAGAGAAAGAAATACTAATTCAAAGTTGATGTATTATAGATACATAAAAAAGTCTCCTTTATTTTGTTCAATATTTTCCTCACATTTTTGTTCATTATTTTTCTTTCTTTCTTTCTTTCTTTCTTTCTTTCTTTCTTTCTTTCTTTCTAAGATTATTTTTTGTAATATCTACTATTTTTTCTTTCTTAAATAATTTCTTGTTCTTTTTCTTTTTTATTTTCTTTCATTAAATGAAGAAGAAGAAGAAGAAGAAGAAGAAGAAGAAGAAGAAGAAGAAACAGATAAATCAATTTTCATCAAGCAGCTATGATACCTATTCGTATTCCACTCGGTCAGCATTCGATTTGGGTCGAACAGGAAGAAAATGTTTCTATTCAACACACAATGTTAGGAATTTATTGGAATAAAAACCCAGTATTCAGAACATCATTTTCAGGGCGGATATTGAATTTTATAAAATTTTATCTGGAAGCGGGCAAAAAGATTGACACTGAGAGTTTTATAAAAAGGAAATCGGGTGACACTCTCGGCTTTAGTCATCAGTTCATTAATGAATTATGATCGGATTTCTTAGGAAGGTATTTTTGCAGTTTGTTTTTAATTTTTCCTTTGTATCTTTTGAATTGTTATTTATTTATTTATCTTCTATTATTTCCCGTTCAAAAAACCCAATATACATTGGCAAAGAAATAAAGCATATTCGTGTGGAGAAACTGCTGATTAGTCAGACGATGGAAATGAAGAACTTAAAATAGAATCCATTCGTAGAATGAAAAGAACTTTTTCCCCTTAAATGACCTAATCCTAGACCAGATTTTGCCGCATTCACTATGATTTTGTGCCATTTTTTGTCGTTCATTTTATTCCACACACTATTGATAAGTTTCCCAGTATTATTGCTTCAGAAAATATCGCTGAGAAATATATACTAAATACTCATTACTGGTAACTACCAGGATGAAAAGTTCTCGACCCAACTTTTCCTTAAAAATATAACTGAGTGCGTTGAACTGCACGATGGATATATAAAATAGGTCGCATGTTTTCTGGCTCTTCGTCGGTTCGAGAACTTTTCATCATTAATAGCTACAGCAAATATGCTTTCTGTAAGAAGTGCACCAGAGCAGTTTCAAAGGGTTTAACAATGAGTAGGGATCAGTAGTCAAAGTTTGCTACATCCTTGCAAGCGTAACTTTCCATGCAAACGAGACGAAGAATATCAGAAGGAAACCAGTAATCCACTTAATATAAAACGCGATAAAATTCCAATGACCAAAAGAGAGATTAGAAAAAAAAAACACGGCGGATCATATTTGGAGTGAAAACGATATACCACTATAGGATGAGGTCCAAATAATTGGCAGAGAGCATCGTTGTGATGTGAAGGTATCGGCAAAATCATATAAGAAATGGTACAGAAAAATAGGGTGCTAGGTAGAATTATGCATTTATCGATAATGGATCACGAAAGGAAAAATCGTGGACGAGGGATGGGGCATCTAAAATCAATGTTTGTAGGAAGTGAATAAAATCTTTTTCGCTAAGAGCCAATAGAAGCGCTAGAGTGGTACAATAGCAAATAGACTTAATTAAATTGAAAGAAAAATAGGCCATAATGCACAGTATCTTAAGTCTTGTGTAGGATGCTTTTTAAGTCGCTGGCTTGACAGAGTACACCTACTAATAGATGTCCATCGCCGAATGCGTCATTAAAGAATATGAAAATACCAGAGCTGGGCACAGTATCTTATTAAATATTTCACCTAGTTCAACGGGTCTTGTTTTCTCTTGAATAAGTTGTTCCTTTACTTAGCTTAGCTTAGTTTTGCACTAAGTCTGGCATATGGATCCCTCAGCATTAAATTTTTTAACAATGAATTGCTTGCCTAGCTAACAATTACAGCATGTGAAGCACATTATCTCTCGGATTAAGGGCTGCATACCAGCACGTTATTATTCTGAGGAAATGGTCCTAGGTGAGTGGATTGTGGGAAGATATCAAATAATTTCGGCCAGTGTGGTAGTTTGAGTAATATTCTGTTGGAAAACAGTGGGTCCTATCATTCATGTGGATATTATTTTGTTGAGTACCATATTATTGAAGTTCCGGTACATCTTCTCATAGCAAGAGTGAGCATGTATATGTGAGAGAGAGAGAGAGAGAGAGAGAGAGAGTGTGTGTGTGAAAGAGATAGATAGATAGATAGATAGAGAGAGAGAGAGAGAGAGAGGTGGGGATAGAGCATGAAGATATCTCTTTTCATATACATGAGATAAAGCAGGGTTGAAAAGCGTTTTTTTACTCTCCCTCCTCTTTCTCTCTCTCTGTCTCACCACTTTCTCTCTCTTTCTCCTCTTTCTCTCTCTCTCTTTCTCCGTTTAGCTCCCCGTTGAAATACACGCAGTCTCTTTACCAATCTCTTGTGAATGTTTCCTTCTTTTTCTCCAGTTCCAGGCACAGCTACAAATTGGTCTTATCTTAGAACATACCTAACTCCATGTAAACAGTCAAAAGGATTTATATTCATCCCGAGTTCCCACAGTCTATTAAAATATGAATTGATAAAACTGTTATGATAAAAAAAGAAAAGAAAAAAAAAAGAAGAATTTAATAGTAATTATACTAAAACGGATTTATTTTCTGTACGCCAGAAACGACTCTTAAATGTTTTAAATTTTTATTGTAATGTTCCAAATTTTAGATGTATTTCATATTATTATAATCATACAGTCAAAATCACACATCGTAGCTCAATAGTATTGAATTTACAAAGATAAAAGAATAATGAAATTCCTAAACCAGTTTTAAATTCAATGATAGTAATATAAATAGCTGAATCTGCTACATTCAGTGGTTCAATAAAAAACAATAAGGATTAAAGATCAGTTTGAAATTTTATTATTTTATTGTCTAATCTATTAATTACATATATGGGACGCTTGTGTTTTAATGGTTATCATTGTAGAAAAGAGACAAGGTGACCTGAGTTCAAATTCTTAACGAGGCAGTTGGAATTTCACATAATGTTAATATTCTTATGAAAGGTATCTGATTATTCTCTCCCAGTTATAGATAAATAGAAGGGCAGATTGAGCTCTTTGACTTTAGTATGGTGATGGGTCCATGTGAAAGAAAACTGTTAAACTCTAATTTAAATTGACATTGTAGCGCTCATGATGGAAGGGTTGGGTCAATACATACATATATGATGTGTGATAACAAAATATCGAGATTGAAGTTTAAATGATTTAAATCTTAAACTTTTTAATTCAGATGAACACGTGTACACAGCTGAGAAACTTATATAATGAAGTGATGATGCCTAGACATCTAGATTGATGTCGGAACGAATTAGAATCAATCAGAAAAACAAATTTATCAAGTCACTCTTTCATAGTTTCTGAACAGTGAGCTTTTGCGAAACACAGAAATTTGTATATCTAGCGGTCTCCATACTTATCAGGGCGGGCTCTTTCTTGTTCCCTAAACTGGAAATACATCTCAAAGATAAATATGAGGGCGTGAGGTCATTGAAAGAAATATGACTGGACTGTTTGGCAACACCTTAAGAGGAACTTTATGTGTACTTCGACTAATTTTGAAGAAAATTAACGTTTCATTCATCGGTTGATTTTTCTTGGTAAATACATTTTCAGTCTCGATACATTTTTTAAAAAGAGGTTGCATAAACAAATCATCATCATCATCATGTCACACTGCCAGTACGGATCTCCTGGACCCTCCCTTGTCACTCGTCTCTATTGGCCATTGCTCCCGGCGGGTCTTCAAGGCTATATTCTGTATCGGCACAGAGTTGTTGCATATAGGTTCTAGCTGGTCATTCTGCCTTTGCTCATTCATATGTAGGGGTCCAAAGGAGTATATCGCTTATGAGTACGTCCTTATGTCCCCGGCAGTGTCTCACATGTCTCGTTCGTCTAATTTTGATGGTTTTCGTGATGGGTGGTTGGTGGCAGTACAGGTGCTGTTTTGTGGTGTGTTGCCTCCAGGAATTGTACAATATTTATCGCGCCTATTGGTCCGTCATGTGCAGAATGTGACACAGGGTCAATTTTTAAGGTTCTGTATTGAGACATGGCTCACTCAACTGGGAAACTCTTCGACTGTCCATGTGGCATAATACGCGGATCTGGTAGGGTGTCTTGGCTATTGTGTCGAGGCTGCCTG
Organism: Sepioteuthis lessoniana; assembly: GCA_963585895.1. Lineage (NCBI taxonomy): Eukaryota > Metazoa > Mollusca > Cephalopoda > Myopsida > Loliginidae > Sepioteuthis > Sepioteuthis lessoniana. The sequence continues at coordinate 69,508,875 of OY757911.1, read as the reverse complement.
ACGCGGGGAAGCCTGGCATTAGTGTCACGTGGTTAATACTGGTTCTTCTTGGGCCTCACTCTCTCTGGGGAGAGCTAGGTTTATCGCCTGGCGCCTGAGGTGCCCCATTTTTAGGTGAATACTAACAAAGCCAGAGGTATTTTGTTAATTCTGGGCGTGTCTGGGTACTGCCAAGCGCCTGGGCCCACCTTAAAAAACCTTGTGCTGCACTTGCACGTTAGGTGGGATGCTGGACAAATATCAGATCAATTTTTTTAGAGAATATAGCTGGTTTTTGTGTCTACAAGACTGGTGGCCTTACCATGGCTTAAGAACTGTCAATGCTACAATTTTAATCATACATAAAAGATTTGCTGCAGAAAACAATACATTGCTCATAACTTTAAAGATTTTTTTTTTTCGTAAAGCACTTAACAATTTCGCATTACTGCCAAACGTTTTACTTTTACTGTAAGTGAACCTTTCCCCCGTTGTGTCTAAGCAGGAGGATATAATGATGAAAAGTCTCATTGAATAAAAAATTTAATAGCGAGTGGAATCGAGAGCAAAGCAAGTCGAATGGCAAACATTGTTGGTCATTCTGCTTGTTCTTTCATGCTCTTTTAATGTGCATTTATAAAAATATCGTTTTCCGTGACCTGCGCTGTAAAAGCATATATGTATGGTACTGAGTGGGTTATTTAGGTTTCACTTTTCTTTATCTCACTTCTGTGGGTGGTATATATAAGACCATTCCCTACAAAGTATATGTTAAATGAATTATTGAATTTGATTCACACTGAGTACTATATACTTCTAGACTTGTGTCATATCTAGGCTATCATCATCATCATCATCCTCAAGTCGCGCACAGACAGCACGTAGTTCTCTGATTCACTTTCGTTATCCCTCCCAATCATCCGTGTCCCCACAGAGTCGATGTTAGCAAGTCTCCACTGATTGGCCATCACTGGCACGTCTATGTGCTGGAGTCCATAAAAGAACGTCACTTATGAGTTCATCCTTGCTTCTTCAACAGTTCCCAACACCTCTTGTTCTTTTTACTTGAATGGTGTGTGAGACAAGATCTAGGTGATCTTACAGCTTCTATTTTTTAAGTTTTACTTCTAGAATTCGTTCAATACAGCACGTTGCATTTTTGTGTAGTTCCCATCTAGCTTTATCGCTATGTATTTTGTTAGTTTCATTCGATGCATCCATACAGTAATATGGATACAACTACAGCCTGGAAGGCATTCTGTTTTATTTTAGCGGATAGACCAGATTTTCATATGATCGATAACTTATAGCATTTCATAACAATAGCATTTCATGACTTTGTTAGGCTTATATTGAAATCCCTTTCAGTGGATGAGATATTACTGCCGAGGTATGTGAACTGGTCAACTGATTTTTGAAAATTATCACTACAAATAGAGATGGATTTTTTTTTTGATTATAACAAATCAACTCTATTTTATTCGAGTATATTTAGAGGTCAATGCCTCTTGCCACTGCAGCTGCTGATTTCTCTAGGCTCGGCTGTTGGTATTCTGCTTACGAGAAGCGCAAGATCATCTGTCTAGTCTGAGTCTGTCCTGGTCTCTGCGGTACATCCTCTGTTTCTTGCCATTTTTTATTTAATGTGAAACCATTTCATTTTATCAGAGCTATTAACATTCGGAGTACGTAGTCTTGACAGAATATTAACAAATTTGGGGCCAATGTATCTCCTTGCAGGTTTCCAGAGTCAATATCAAAGTAGTAGATGTCGTCATCAGCTGAGTGAACGCTGTTTTAGTGTTTTTATGAAGCGTTATTATAGGAATAATAGTTTTTTCGGACAGAAAATATACAAGTAGTTTATGGTCCTCTTTTTTCTTGAATGCCTTAGAGAAATCTACGGAGAGTAGTGTTGTCTCGTGATTCTTTGTTCGTACTCCTTCGATAATTAGACGAATTGACATAATCTGTGAGTTTTTGAAAGCCATTCTGATTTTCTAGAGAATTTTCTCGATTTCAGGTGAGATATCAAAGAGAACAAAGCATGACAAACCTTAGCAGCTATAACAGTAAGATGGGTTAGGTTAGGTTTCTTCGTTTAATGGCATATCAACCTTCATGGGTTAGTTAATGCCAAAACCATAATTCTAGAAGAACAGCAGTGATGCTATTTAACCCATAGCTGGGAGGATAAAGGGGTTCATACTCTTCCGAAAGGTATTTGTCCGAAAATGAGCGTAATAGCGCGCCTGGAGTTCGAACTCGCTTACAACAATTCCACAGCCCAGCGCTTTAATCATTACGCAACGAGGACACCCTCATAACAGTAAGAGTTATTCCTCGGTAGTTCTTAGTGATTCCAAGGTCACCTTTCTTGGGAAGAATTCATCTTTTTGTCAATTTCTCTCTTGTCTTTTGTTTATAGGCTGCGTTGCATAATCGGAGAAGTATGTCGTCAAATTTTCTTCCAAACTTTGCGGAATATCTCCTCGATGCCAGAAGCTTTTGTGTTTTTAATTATTTTCAATACTGCATCCAGTTATTCCTCTATAAACTGTTCTAGTTTGATACCTAGTTTACCATTGATAATTTTTTTGATTGGTTTGTCAGTAATTTCATGAGGGTTTTCCAACAGATTCTTGAAATATTCTTTCCACTTCGGAAGTATTTCTTCTTGGCTGGCAGCTTTTAGTTTTGTTCACGATATGTTCCTCTTTCTGTTCACTTCCTTTGTTGTTTGCTTGATTATCTATCTTCTACCGAATTCCTGATCTTATTGATTTGGTCTTGAATGTATACTTATTGTTCTTTTTGGTATATATTCGTTCGGTCGGGACTTTCTTAAGTTTCTACGCATTGGCATTTGTTTGGTTTCCTTTATTGAGTAAGGGTGTTTTTCACATTATATCGTTTTTATTGACTGTGAGTGACTCACATGAAACTCTTCTTTAAGATCTTCTTATTGTCTGTATGAAAGCTACTTCTGCTGCTATATTAGGGTTAACAGTTTTTATATTTGGCATTCGAAGTATGTCTTTCGGATGTCTCCTAAAGTGTATCAAATTAATTTTTTACAGTTACCATATTTTCATTGCTTATATTCCAGTTGATAAACAAGAACCAGTCATAACGTATGGTTTTAACTATTTGATTCTTATTTCTGCGTCGACTCAAGCGTATCTTTGCTGAGATGATTAAGTGATCGCAAAATAATCCTTCAAAAGTGGAGTATGCTTCAAAGTTCAAAGCGCCATTCATCCACTTGTTGTTTATGAATGTATAGTCTAGCTACGTTTTAATATTATTTGGATGGAAAGAAATGTTGGACGGCCATATCTCAGGTGGCGGGAGAAGCTAAGAAACAGCCTTATAGCTCTTCTGAGTATACTTGCTGATACATTCAAGCAAATTGCTTCAATTTGCAAGGTTTGGTAGGCAAACAGCTACAAAACCATCAAGAACTTTTACAGAAAACATCTTCAGCATCTCAAGGAATTGAGCAAGTAGGCGAAAGCTAAATCGTCATGTCAGCTACTTTACTTGATAAATATACAGCATGAACTATCAACAGAGTTGCATGTAAGTCTGTTGTTAAGTGAAATGTCTTATGAGACAGTTATTATAACTGACGAGATCTGATGGGCCGTCATAACTCGAAACCTACGGTAGAGTCAATCATATCTATATCGATATATATGCATAAAGTGTACTTAATCTGTGACACCCTGAACTTGATAATTTTCTTTTCTTAAAGGCCATAACTAATGATAGATTACTAATACATTTTTTACAGATTATTATAATATAAATTCTCTGGATATGATGTTATATGATACTGAGCTTAAGGCAACATTTAAATGAGTTTTAATAAAACGAAATCGTTACGACGTAACATATATAAAGAAAAGAAAAATAACTGTGATTTTTGTTACCTTGTGATTTTTACTAGTCGCGTTTTATTTCGCATTTCTTTGTTTGTTATCTTTCTCTATATTGATTTATGTTTTGTTGGTGATCTTTTATTAATAACAAATGCAAAACATGTAGAGAGATTACTTTTATTGTTTTTTTTTCTTTTTCTTTACTTTAATTCTTTTTTTTTTTTTTTTTTTTTGGTTTCTAGGAAATCATACCCTCAGGTGGGGGGAATGATATTTTCAAAAGCCTACAATCGGAATGGTGAAGATTTTTAATATTGAAAGAACAAAATCTAATCGAAAAATGAAGGCCTGAAGGTGCGAATTTGAAAAGGAAAAAAAAAGGAAAATGAATATACAAACGAATAAACAAGAAATACTTGAACGACGACATTAAAGATAGAAAACGCATATTAAAAGTTAAAATAGATATAACTTTGGCGTTAGTTACTAAGCTTGTATAGTGAAGCCACAACCTAGGCATGGTCCGAGAATTCTGTGTATGACAGTTCAACCCAAAGGCAATTCTTCCCCAGACATTCAGAAAGCACCCACACAAACATATACCGTAAACTTTAGTTATTGAAATGTGTTTATATATTCGTGCAATCGGAGATTACTTTTCAGCAGCAGCTCATGAAGATTTTTATATATTACTATAAAACTGAAAACACTACCGAGAGTGAAATAGAAATCCGAAAATAAATTTATAAAAAATATGGCGTAGTGACTAATGAGCCGGACTACGACACCATAGTAAGCGAGTCCGAACTATACTTACGTTGTTAGTCGTCAAAATTTTTGAGACGAAGCTTGATGATTTTTATCATTAAGAGTTTTCGGACTATTGTCTTCATCATTGTTATTTCAACAACATTTCGGCCGATATGTCCTGGCGAGTAACAATAGAGAAATACTTAACACTTGTACCCGGTTATGGCTAACGGAATCAGAACAGGCGACCCTCGTGGATTCAATAAAGGACGTACTTCGAAGTTCCGTGAAGTTCGACAAACACCTGAAGAAGGCCGGAGGACATATCAGCCTAAACGTTGTGGAAATAACAATAAAGATGAAGACAATAGTCCGAAAACCCTTAATGATAAGAATACACTTACGTTTTCACGTTTTATTTCAGACTAATATACTTGGGAAAAGTATCAACCATCTTTGGTTGGTTGGTTGGTTGGTTTTACGGCATATCAAACATTGTAGGTTATTTAATGCCAAATCTTGTTTATACATTTATATTAAACATATATGATTTATAAACACGTTTTGTTGGTAGCATTTTTTAACAAGCCTGAACTCTTTTTGCACTCAGTTTCCATCTAACAAATGTTTCTATTTACTATTAATCATTTTTTGCATATATTTAGATGTATATACGTATGATTTCTAAGAGAATAATTCGTTAGTAATTTCATTTTTAAATGAGTTGGAACTGATACGTTTGCACACAAGTATTGCTATTATTTTTACATGGTTTAATGGTTTCAATGATTGCAAACACAAAAAATTCTATTCTATATCAATCCTTTGTGTGCACACAGTGAAGTGGTTACAAGTATTGCTCTTTAACAATTGAACAATCTTAATTTTCACATAATCAAATAGTTCCAAGTATTGCTATGTTATACATATAATTAAATTTCGGCACACTGATAAAGAGTTTCAAGTGATGCTATTTAACACAAATAATTCTATTCAACATTATTCTTTCGATACACACAGTTAAATGGCTTCAAGTATTCTTATATATCACGAACAATTCGATTAAATATCAGTCATTTGTTTACCTACAGATAAATGATCAAACTTCTATTTGAACTATAGATAGGAGCCAATCAGGTGCTACCACTTCGGATCAGAGTGGACCTGGAAGTAATTGCAATGAAGGGGTATTACATCCCTCAAATCCCCAAGGATTGAGCCTCACCATCAGATTGTTAAGTCATATCCAGGAAACACGTTGGAGGAGTATTACCCCTCTGCAGTGACACAGTCAGTGTATTCAATTGCTTTAGCCGACTGGTCTCGAACCATCTTATCCTCCCTGCTTTGGGTTAAATAGTACCGCAGCAGACCGTCTAGAAGGATGGATTTGGTATTAAATAACCCACGAAAGTTATTATGTCATTGAACAAAAAAAAAAAAAGTAGCAAAAAACGAACAAACGAAAAAAAGTCTTGTCAGTTAAGCTTGACATAATCATCAATGCACTACGTATAAAATCCACTATGATAACATCACTCCTTAATCAACGAGAAGTTTTCTATCTCTGTTTATTAATGTAGAAGGATTAAGAGATTTGATAGAATGAACAATAGAGCAGACTTGTGAGGAAATATTTTATTCGTCGGAATACACACACACACACACACACACACACACACACACACACACACACACACACACACACACACATGCGTCTTTATAATAGCAAATTATAGATAACTTTAATATTTCTTCAAACAACCCCATACATGCTTAACATATAAAGGTGTATCAAAGATATCATCCTTTCTTAGTCAACAAAATGTTCATATGAAGTGATTTTGAGGAATTATATATATATATATATATATATATATATATATATATATATATCATTTTCTCTTTTAAAAATATTTGGTTAAGTAGAACAGACACTTCTCTCCTGCCTATTTTATTGATGATGCGTTCATTGTATGATTAGCTTGATATCTGGATAGAATGAATAAAAAAGGCTTCATATTTTTCATGAGTACTTTCGGTCGCATAGACTGGTATTTGTATTTGTCATTTCATTTTTCGTTCCTTCTAAGATCGCTCTAGCTGGGACCGAAATTACTCATGAAAAATATGAAGCCTTTTTTATTTATTCTATCCAGATATCAAGCAAATCATACAATGGTTTGATGGATCAACTGTTAGATCAGCAGAAAGCTTGATGCTCGACTTTCTGGTTCAGAAAAGAAGACTTTGTCCCGTCCTCATTTAGACAATATCATGGTCAGATTCCCCAATAACAGTTAATTCTAGGTTCTTCTAACCCATGAAAGCAATTTAAAAGAAAAGTTGAGAGAGTCACCGTGACGTGTGACTAACGTACAGGTCTATGATAACATAGAAAGCTAGTTCGAACTCCAGTCGCTTGTGCAATTATATTCATATTTACCACCCTTTACGAAGTGATAGTGCTTAATTCAGAAAAGGGTTTATTGGCAACAACACAAAAATATGCGGACTGTTGACTTATTGCTATTATTTTTATTTCTCCTTTACAAATGTTCGCAAAAAAAATATTTTGAAGTTATAAATTTATGTATTTAACGATCTTATGTAACTCATTCGAGTTGTCAATCTTCGACAATGAAAAAAAGCACAGGTCTGAAATCATATATGAGCTCATGGGAAGATTTAAAAGCAAGCCCAAGTTTGTCTCTTGGAAGCCTGTTTAAACGTACCAGTTGCTCTAATCCCATAAACTACGAATAGCGTTTGGTTTGCAGAATCCAAAATCAAACCTTTTAATCTCGTCTTTTTCATTTCGTTGTCGTAGATTGACGATCGACAGAGTTGCAAATTTAATTCGTCAAAATTAACGGCACTTCATTCATTGTAGAATCAACTTTTTCAAAAACTGGTCGAAGTTTTATTCGATTAATATCATTACATTCAAAGATGATCCTAATGTTCAAGATCATTGTATCCTAAATATCGCTTGATGTCAGTACTACTGTATGCATGCACTATATATACGCTAACGAAACGCACGAAGAAAAAGCTAGATGTGAACTACAAAAGAACAGTAAATGCTGTTTTAAACAAATCCAAGAAGCAACACCCCACAAAAAAGCAGTTTTGCAACCACTTACCACCCATCTCACAAACCATCCAAGTAAGATAAAAAAGACAAGTCTGGCATTGCTGTTGAAGTAAAGACGAACTCTTAAGTAACGTTGGTCCACCAGCAAGGTCTTATATACTGGGTGTCTTCTAAGGAACCAGATTGGTTGGATGGACAATAGGGACGGATAGCAAGAGTTTAAAAGAACTTTGTACTATCTGCAGAAATTTTGATGATGATAATTATAACGACTATTATGTTTTCGCAAAGACAATTAGATTTAAAACCTTCAGCAAAGATGAATATATTTTATTTTCATTTATTTGGCAAGGTATTACAAAATATTAAAATGAAGGGTAAGGTTGTAGCAAAAGATGTATTAGATATGTTATATATAACACTTTACTCGGTTGATTGGGCAGTGCCCATCTCTTCACTTTGCTTCATTCTTCGGTCGTTTTGTCAGCCGTTTCGTGTCACCATCTTTGTTATTGTTCGTTATTTTCTACGTTCTTCTCCATTGTAATGATTAATTACAATGTGACCACGTTTCTATGTGGTTATATTGTTATGTTTTGACCTGTTGACCCGGCCAAAAATGCAATTCAAGGTGATGCACCGGAAGGAAGTGACACATTCTAATGGCAGTTATGAGAGGAAATCGCGTGGGCGGAAATTGGCTGATGAAATGGGACGAGGTAAAAAAAAATCACATTATACTCTCATAGACTGACGCACCGGAAGAGAGTGACCTCTGAACTGCATGACAGTTATTTCCGCTCGATGACGATCCCACAGGCCATTCCAAAGGTAGCGGAAGTGACACATCCTGGTCGCTAGATATCGGAAGAAGTTGCGGAGGCGTGGAGGCATGTCCATATCACCGCGTGGGAATTTGAAGGTAATATAAGGCCAACGAATTGAACAGAAGGCAGACAGGCGAGTAGAGTTGAGTACAAGCAGTACAGTGGGAGTAGGAGTTGGACGAGATGTGGTAGGGAAAGTCACAACCGACCGAAGGGGCTCCGATTGAGCAGCCATGGAGAACGAGAAAGACATAACGCTGACGGCCATAACTTCGGGGTCAAAATATTTCAGTTATGTTCGGTCTCCAGCTCCCTCTCACACGCAAACTTTGAACAACCTTTTCGAAACCTTAAAAATAAAGTGAGAGGTAAAATATTTTATAAAGAAGTCTTCCTGTGTCTTCCTGTGTGCGTCGTTTATTACTGCGTCTTTATCCTGCGTCTGTCTTTGTCACTGCGTTTGTTATTCCTGCGTGCATCGTTTATCATTGCGTCGGTATGTATCCAGCATATATATGTATATTTCTGCATGAACATGTATATGACAATATAACAATATTTTATCCATTATTTTGACGACACTTTCTTTTCATCACCCTTTGTAACCTTAGGAGAATTAACTAGCAAGATGGAGTATTCTACCGCTCGTGTCGAGCGTTTCTCATTAACTACCTTATTCCTAACTTCAAGAACTGTTTCTGTTTCCGGATTGAAATGATCAAATGAACGCCGTGGTCTCATATTGACCGGGGGTTTAATAGCTTTACACCATACTGATTGTCCGAACGGTTCTTCGACACTCTTCCAAACCATACTACACTACCTACCAAATAATACACTCCATCAATCTGTTATTTAACAGGGAAACAATAAAGCCAAAATTCAAACTAAGACAGGGTAAGACATTTATTGATCTTAGACTTAAAAAAATATTCGAAGTTTACAGATATGAGAAAAAAATATTTATTAGAGAGGTTGATCTGCTGTGAAGATGTTTTATGAAAGACTCAGTTAAAATTGAATATGTGTCTAGTATAGAGACGATTGGGAAAGAATAGATGCCATTTGGTAGAGCTAACAACAGAAGTAAGTTGGCGACCGTAGTCGAGGGCGACCAGAAGGCTCCTTTTTCAATAGCTACTATACCAAGGTGTTGGGGAGGGCGCTATTCATTTCCTGGGATTGCTCCACTTTACCCTCGATGCGTACCTTATATTGCTGAGTGTTAAGCAAGGAGGTATCAAGTACCATTTTTTAAGTCATTGGTATGACTTGACTTGGGATTGAACCCCTGTCTCTTAGACAAAAGAAGTACTAATTAGAACTCAAGAATAAATTGGAACCCAATAATGTATATTTTGCAAACATATCTAATTAAAATAATCATATAAGTAGGACAATATTTTTTTGACAGGAAAGTGGTTGGAATAATGAGAATCTATTCTCTCCCACAAAGCTAAGTAAATGATAAGGGATCTTTTCCAAATTAGACTAAATAAGCTGAGAAAAACCCGCTCAGATACGAGAACAATATTGCATCCTACGGTGAATCTGGTTTTTGTACAGTTACAACAAATATGGTCAACATTTTTGGTGTTACTTGCAGCTGATTTGATATAGCTGTCTAACTTCAAATCAGGAATATTGTGAAAACCTTCGAATTTTTCAAAATAGTAGATTCTTTTCAATCGTTTCTATGTATATTTCGTTTACTGAACTTATATTCGGTTAGCAGAAGCCGAAAGATAACTTAAGTATCTGCAGTGGCCAAATGAAATTGTTTAGGATGACTTTAATATAAAAAAAATGAGAACACATTAATATGATGGGGGTTGAATATCGGTACCAAGTCGACTGTCTTTAAAACTATTGCGGCATTAGCCTCATGATCAGAAAAACAAATGACTGCCTTAGATGTAGAAAAAAAAATGAAAAGCAGTTTAGCTAAACTCATATCAAAAGACTAAATTTAAAGGAGAAAAAGTACTTTCAAATCGAAGTATTGATTTTGTGCTTGAAATATCTGTCGTGCCCCACTGAATTAACTTTTAGCTTTTGACCAGAATTCGTGCAGATCAGGTAAAAATCGTGGTTTTAAAAAATGACCGTTTTTGCATCTAATATAGATGTTTTTCGTTAGCCGATGTTGTAACAATAAACTAGTAATTCTATAGTCGAAAATTCCATCGGAGATTTTTCTTGTAAGCCTTATTTTTAGCTCTGTTCTTTTGTAGAAAATCTTGAAATGTCAGAGGAACGAATAAAGATATCGCTGTATGCTTTAAGAAAAAAAGAAAGAAAGAAAGAAAGAAAGAAAGAAAAAAGTAAGAAAGAAAGAAAGAAAAAAAGAAAGAGGAGTGAAGAGAAAATGAGTAACAAGGGCAACAGAGTGAGAAGATGAAACAGCGAATGAGCGAGCGACTGACAGACAGACAAGTTAGAACAAAAAGTTGTTGAGAAAGTGTGAGAAATTAAAAAAGAAGTAGAAAATAAAAAGGATGTGCTAAAAGAGACAAATCAAATGTGAGAGAAACAAAAATGGGAGAAACAGGAAGAAACCGCAGAAATAGAGAGAGAGAGAGTGGGGAGAGATGGAGTTATAGTGAGAACATTTGGGAAAGAGAAGGAGAAGAAGAGGAGAAAGAGAAGAAAAGTACAAGTCCCAACATTCATTTTAACCGAAATATTTTATGCCCATGTAAAGTTGATAAAGACAATTACTTTAGTATAAGACGTGGGTCATTTTTTGCTAAGGGTTGAAGTATTATTTTAAACTTTGAAGACTTTCTCAGCCTCACCCTCAGTTACTCTTTCTTAATAATTTGACAGTCTCTCAGTTGCAAAATCAACAATGAGATGATGGACAACGCGACAGTAAAAAACATGAGAAAAATTAACCTGAATGAAATATAATTCAAATGAGACAACTGCAATATCATCGGATTGACCAACAAGGGAATGACTGATAGTTATAAAATACACGCGTTATCCCACATATTCCTGTTCAACATACTTTGCTCATTACGAGGGTCATTTAGTTGAAAAATGTGAATTTGGCCCAAGGAGTTGGAAATTAGAAAAGCTATTTACAGTTGCATTATTTTCAAAAAATAAATAGTAATTGGTCCTTTAATTTCCAAGAAGACTGTTCACATCACATTCTTTACTGACCGTTTCACCCAGAACGTTTTCTTTACCAGAAAGTCAGTGCGTTTCCACGCCACGGTTTATCTTTTTGACTCAGGCTCGTAATGCTAAGCCAATTTGTGAATATTTGTTTTTGACTAAAACATTCTTTTCCGTACACAGCATACTTTCATCAGTAAATTTCACATGGTTTGCAAATCCAAGCAAATATAAATTTTATGACCAATATAAATTTTATGCTTCAAGCCTGAAGCTTACCGTTTAATTTTTTTGAGAGATTTAAATAAATTTTGCTATAAACCAATTCCAAACAATTCAAAAGTTTCATTGTTGGAAAAAATTATAAAAAAATTAAAATTATTATTTTGCCTTTTATTTCAATCCCCTTATTTACTGAATGACTCTCGTATTTCTCAAGATTCTTTAAACCCTCTCCCACCATAGAAAAAAATTAAAAAGAAGGATAATAACTTCTTATTCGAACCCATGACTTTTAAGCGCCTATTCATATAAATATGATTGGAAAGTAACTCATATATAATAAGGAATTACTTTTCTATTATATATTTATATAGAGTGATTGAAAAACTAACTCAGGGATGTCCTCGTGGTGAAATGGTTAAACTGATGGACAGCAGAATCGTAGTACGTGAGTTCGTACTCCAGTCGCGCTATTACGTTCACTTTCGGGCAAATACCCTTGGGAAATGTATGAACCCCCTTATCCTCCCAGCTATGGGTTAACTAGTATCACCACTGTTCTTCTAGGAGAATGGCTTTGGCATTAAATAACCTACAAAGGTTGATATGCCTTTAAAAACAAAGAATACAAAAACTAACTCCGATATAATGGGGAGATACTTTTCAATCACACTGTGATAATTATTCTGTCTTCCTTCCAAAAATGATGTTAACAAAACTCGAAATTATATTTTTGCAAGATTATTGAAAAAAGACTACACCCACTGTAAATGTAATGATATCGTCAGCAATTTCTGTTTGACTGAAGGCCAAAGTTTATGAATTGTAGGTAGCTGCGTCACTTCAGCTCGGATGTCGTGAAGGAGTATTAGAAGATTAATTCATAACACAATTGTCGTAAGATGATTTCGGCTGAAATCATGTCATCATCACTGAGTAGATAGATAAGAAACACACACAATAAAGACTTTTCGAACTTGTGAAAAAAAAAAAGATTCTTACATTGCTTTTCTGACTTCTGCACTGACGAACAGCGACCCAAGGAAAAGACGCAAACGTCCCTACCGTTGGGTAGACACATAATCCTTCTAATCCATTGTGGTTATTTTGTTAAGCGTCCAGGACGAGGTCAACAACTGTGTAACACTTTTAAAGTCCCTTGTCTCGAAAGTTACTAATACTGAGATATCTGTTTATGTTTATATGTGAAATCAAATTCACTGCAAATGGGTTACAAATTCTGCTCAACGAAACGAATTCCAACCATTTAGTCCTTACTTGAATCACGATGTTTTGGCCGTTTTATACACCAAACCTTTTCTCCTGTAATCAATAAATGTCTTTGAATTTCGAGCTGAACACTTTAATCTACGGGGTGCGAGCTAATTTCATGGAGGGAGTAAATGGTGAGGGTCAAAATTCCCAGGTTATCGGTTTCGACAGATAATTAAGTAAAACCGAAGGGTAGAACGAATGAAGCGATATGATTTCAATAAAAAAGAGGATGAGGAAAACGCTGCATTCTTTTTGAGTTTTGATGATGATAAATCATTGTAGTATATCAGCTTTAATACCAGCAGAAGAAAATTGATAAAGTAGCGAATAATTAACTTTTATATTTTGCATTTGAGAAAAATACATCAGTTACAGAGAGAAACCTTAAAAGGACTTGGACCACGTTTGAGGGTATCACAAATATAGAATCAATAAACCACATTAGACAGCAAATTATTACAAATCTCCTCACAATAGTATTTTATACTAAGGCTTTGATAGTACTAACTTACTAACATAAACATATCATAAAGAACAGAGGCAGCAAAACTCAACGATCTGTCGCACTCACCCTATTGAAAGATGATGACAGCTGTGTGTAACATGATAGATAGTTTTTTTCTCGTGTTTGTGAGCCAAGTATTTTGTTTGAGAATTCCTGAGACATTTTGCCGTGGAGCTCTTTCTACATTTACTGCAAGAATTGTGAATTTTGCGCTTCTTTTAGACTTGTGCGAAATCGTATATGGCATCGCTGTCTTAGGTATCTTTAGAACCATTCTGCAATGTTATATCTTTGGATTTCTGCATCGATTCGTAACAAACGGTATCTCTTGGGATTGGTATGGTAAGCTCAGGTTTGAAATCTTGAAAATGCAGATTTTCTCAGGTATTTTGGAATATAACTTCATACCAATGCAAGTCGAACAAACATACTGTTACGTGACATATGCCAAATATTAATATTATCATATATCTTTCCCTCGTAGAAACATGTAAACTTCAAATCTGTCACAGGAAATGAAAATACATGCCTTGTTCGTCATATTAGCCGCCATTGACTTTAACAGAGACCATAAGATAAAGAGATGGAAATGAAAGGTGACTCTGCACATACCCATCGGATATCCCACAAGTTTATTTTCTCTGAAATAGTCATAGATGTCGGGCAGATGTACAGATCAATTCAGTTGCTCACATTGATGGTGCTTGAAACGGTAGTGAAGCCATTGGTAAACGTGTTGTCACCCAGGAGATCGTATGTGCAAAAAGATGATTGTTCTCTACCCGACATTATCCACCTAAACTAGAAATGGCTAGTTGAGAATCTTATTATTCCAAAATGTGGCTTCCTGACTCGTTTTGAATTCTCTGAACTTCAACTTCCGAGACTTTGTCAAGAAGGAAACTAGTCTGCGACTACAATAGGCCATCATTTGATACAAGATGGTCAACATAAGCAAAAACTACCAGATCGGAACATGGAGTAGCATGTCCAGATATGGTGAAAGAGATTTCGAGTAAGGAAGAAATGGATTTTTTTTAAGCGGATTTAACGTTATACAGAAGAGACTTCGATGTTGAGGACTTGGCAAAATAACCGAAAGAGATTATCGGGGTATATATGTCCTGGTGAAGAGACAATCGACTTCCATCTCAGGGAAAGCGACATCTTTCTTTTTGTAGCATGATCGGTTATGTGGAAGAAAATTTTGTTTGAAAAGTTTTATTGATTTTTTTCTCTCTCGAGTCTTTTAGTCAGAATAATTTTTCTTCAACTTCAATAATTCTATCGACCACTGTCTGATATTCATTTTTGTTAGTTGATGTAAAACTAATTTTCCTAGCTAATGAATAGTCCTAAGGATTGTGAATAAAGTACTGTATAAAAGTGATTGTAAAGACACTTCTAAGATTTCATTAATATGGTTCAAAAGGTTGATTAAATTTTGTTCTGTGATTTAATAAACCTATCATCAGACAGAGAGTTGGACTGTAATGCAAAATCGGTTCTCTCATACGTCGGTGTATGTTGGAAAGTTTAATCCAAAAAGAAGAAACGACTTGAAGCAACCAAGATATTGTTTTACTGACAAGTTTAAAGGACATCATAAATCCCCTATGATAAATGAGGAAATTTTATAGGGAATAGAATGAATGGGTTAACCACAGGTCAAACTCAGAAAGATAAAAAAGATAACATTTCGGAGATACTTGATGGGGTAGGATGTCTTGAAGAATTTAACAGTCACAACATTCATTGAAGGCAAGGAAGCAGCGGGTAAACAGGTTCGAGCAAATGAATTGAAGAAAAAATTTCAGCAAGAGAAAGAGGGATTGTAAAGTGGCATTTGTTGCTGCAAAAAGATGCCCTCATCATCCAGACCTTGAAGGGATATTACACAGATAGATAGATTGATTGATTGATAGATGGATAGAGAGAGAGAGAAAGAGAGAGATAAAGGTTAAGGTCATAAATGCTGTCTTTTGATAAAGCTAACTTATCCTCAGCAAATACATCCGGCGAGTTGTTTACAAGTGAAATATACGAAGTGCTGGGTGAATAAAAATGTTTGTATCTTTATGGGTGGTTTGGGTCAGAAGACCGACTTGGGGATTTCTTCTATCTGCATGCAGACAGAGATGTTCTGTTGGAAGAAAATATTCAAATATAGACGAAAGCGGTAGTTTGATGTCAAACTAATTCCTGTTATTTCTATCATTGTTATAGTTTTTATTTTTGCGTTATTCACGTAGCGGATATCTTTTTATTAGTATAGTTTGGTCTGTTTTGCTACGAGAGTCGTGAAAAGAATTAATCAATTATTTTCTGTAATTGTTCTTTTGTCTACACAATTGTTATTGTTATCAAAGAAAAAACAAATATAGTACAATTAGTATTTTCTTCATATAACTTTTTATAAATAAAGATTATAAGAAGTAATAAGTATCTATGTATTTCTTTATATTAACCCTCCTACTAAGGGCGTTATAAAGAAATACGATAAAATTCTACTCGTTCACCTAGACATTCAGGGAAAAATTTCAAGATTTTTTTTTTGTGATTTGAAATAATTAGACTCTCAAACTCAACACGATTTTTTTTATATGACCCCCCCCAAAAAAAACAAAAAAAAGTCCACAGAAACAAACAAACAAACAAATTTGCTTTAAATTTCATAAAGGGGTTTACGTTCACATTTTAATTCAATGTAGAATGATCACCATTTCTGAGACAGTATAAGAAACGATAAATATCTCAACAGCTCGAATTATTTTATTCTCTTAACTTCTGGGGGAAAAGAGGGTTATATATATATATATATATATATATATATATATATATATATATATATATATATTCATATATATATATATATATATATATATATATATATTCATATATATATATATATATATATATATATATATATGTATGTATATATATATATGTGTGTGTGTGTGTGTGTGTGTGTGTGTGTGTGTGTGTGAAATTATCTAGCATTGATATTGAACAGTAACAATACTACAACGTTTGGTCCTCCATTAACTCACCAAGTGATATATATATAATTATATGTATATATAACATATTACTAGTGACGTGGTATTTATTATTTCTGTGTCGAATATATAATTTTGTTAAAGTAATTTTGGTTTCAGTTTCTCAAGTGTTAAAGTGGGTAGTCGTTGTATATATATATATATATACATATATATATATATATATATATATATATATACATATATATGTATATATTTGTGTGTGTGTGTGTGTGTGTGCGTGCGCGTGCGTGAGTGTGTGTGTGTGCGCGCGTGTGTGTGTGTGTGTGTAAAGTATCTGTCATTGGTCGTGAGCACAAACAATACTGCAACGTTTGGTCCTCCATTAACTCACTAAGTGAGTTTGTAAAAAAATAAATCTTTTATATATGTACACACACACACACACACACATATATATATATATATATATATATATATATAATATATGACAGGTGACTTTGTCTTTATTATTCTTTACGTCGTATATGTAATTTTGCATAAGTAATTTTGGTTTCAGTTTCCCAAGTATTAAAGTAGGAAGTCGTCACATATATATATATATATGTGTGTGTGTGTGTGTGTGTGTGTGTGTGTGTGTGTGTGTGTGTCTAGACACGCTGATGAGTTCTGATAGAAGGAAACAGATCTGTCTGTGGATGACTTTATATAAATATATATAATTATGTGTGTGTGTGTGTGTGTGTGTGTGTGTGTGTGTGTGTGTGTGTGTGTGTGTGTGTGTGTGTGTGTGTGTAAAATGTATCAAGGTAAATATAATTGCGGCTAAAATTTCTCGCTAAATTAAATGACTCGTTTTTAGCGTGAAACTTTTAGTACCTAATATATTTTTTTCGTTTAAATACACATATATTTAGCAAGTAGTTCTAACAACTAATATTGAGTTGTTGTCAAAGATCCGACTGTATTACTGTAAATACACTAATTCTTTCTCTCCCTCTCTCTTAATCTCTCTCTCTCTCTCTCTCTCTCTATATATATATATATATATATATATATATATATATATATATATATATATGTGTGTGTGTGTGTGTGTGTGTGTAAAATTTATTCATGGATATTGTGAGTAGATCTTTTTAACCCTTTTAAAGAAGTTTTAAAATATCAATAGCCCTTTGAATATATATGCGCTCATGTATATATTCCTAAACATGTATAAATTACATGCATATCTATATATAAATATGAAGACATTTGGCTACATTCGAACCTGATACGTCTTATTTCATTGTTGCACACAGACCTTACCCTAACTTCGTCACTCTCCACGTAGTGTAATGGATTTTAACTACTAAAAGACTAAATATTTATTCAAATAAAGTGTTTTTAAGTTGTTTTTTTCCAGTTTTACCATTTAAAGTAGAAGTTGTGTATAAAGAATCACGGAGAAATGTATTGTGACAGGTCTACTATTAAAGCAAACTTACTAATAGTATTTGGCTGTCACTTGTATAATTATTTTGATATTTTTGAAATTTCTTTATATTAATAGTATTGACATAACTGTCAATGACTATAAGAGAGGACCTGGCAGTAATGACATTTATAATTGTTTATATCCTTTTTTATTTCTTTATCGTTATTACAGGAAATATTTTAATCATTATTAAAGGAAATATTTTAATCAATGGAATGACTTTTACTGGTCTTTTTATATTATTAATAACATATTAATTATTTCTGTCGATTCTGACAAGATCATTCATATATTTTTCTCCAACGATGGCGAGCTAAAATGTTCAAAGCCTGAGAAGTTCAGAAACGACGTCATATCGGCTGTGGAGGATTATTTACCGAATAGGATTTAAGTACGGCAAAATCGGTGGGAGAAGAGTGTAGATCAGAATGGTTTGGCTAGATTTAGTTTGGTTTTATGGCATATCAACCATTATAGGTTATTTAATGCCAAATCCATTTTTATACGAATAAACATTTCTATTTCTAACGATTCAGTTTAGTATAAGTACACAGTTTAGTTCTATTCGACCCATAGATAGGACCCTATCAGGTGCTACAAACTCCGGGCCTGAGTTGATCTGGGAGCGATGGCAATAAATGGGTACTCCTCATTACCCAAATCTCCTGCATTTCGGGAGTCTCACCATCAGATTATTTAGTGAAATATGCAGGACACTAATAGGGGGAGTTTTACCCCTGTGCTGAGATGCAGTCGGTATATTTTACAGCTCCTGCTGACTGGGCCCAGACCTTTTTTTGTCAACAAGCGGAACTGCAGAAAAGGACACAGAGTGCCAGGCTACATACTAGATTTTAACCATCAAGTGTTCTCCAACTAAAACCTGCAGCAACGCACTAAGATCATAATCTGCACCTAAGTAATCATCTCAAATTTCTTCTATGGTTTCAAGATTTAAATACTTCATTACCAAAATAGTAAAAAGCTTAAAAGATTCCTACTGTGTAATTTTTGCTCAATTCTTGGCATGAGCTGGCTATACTAAAGCGTGCCAAAAGTCTAAACATCAAGAGCTTCATTTCAAACATAAATTTCAATGGAAAATGCACGTTCGATGTATGGAGACATCAAATATGTTTTGCTGTTGGAAACCGTCTTCTTCGTGCCACAAGACATCGGAAGGACTGGTTGAAACATACTGAAAGTTACATGTATAAATTGCTCAGTCCGTTTGAGCTGTAGAATGCACCGACTGCATCTCTGCAGAGGGATGAAACACCCGCAAAGGGTTTCCTAGAGATGACACAAAACAATCTGATGGTGAAGTTCTATTTATACTGGAGTTTTGGGAAATGTAGAGCGCCCTGTCATTACCAACGCTCACAGGTCCGCTCTGGTCCGGAGAGGTAGCATCTGATAGGGTTCTATCTGTCGGTCAAATAGCACTAAAATGTGTGCTTATGCTAAACTGAATTGTTTAAAATAGAACTGTTTTTGACATTGAAATTGTACTTACGTTAAACTGAATTGTTTGAAATAGAACTGTTTTAATATTCAACTGTGTGTAAATAAAAACTATACTTATTCTAAATTGAATTGTTTGAATTCGAACATTTAGACTAAAATAGACCTGTTTTAACATTTAAACTGTGTACTTATACTAAACTGAATTGTTTGAAATAGTAATTTACTAAGCTTTTTGCTTTGATGCGGCACAAGACCGAATGAATGGGGCTCCCAATGAGACTGAATTGTTTGAAATAGATCTTTTCTGATATTTAACTGATCGTAAACAAAAACTCTACTTATACTAAACTGAATTGTTTAAAATTTTAGTCGGCGTCAAATGACCGGAAAAAGGGTTGATACGCCGTAAAACAAAACCACCAACCAACTAATCTCATTTATAAACTACCAGATCTGAGAAAGGGAGGTAACAGATCATTGATAACCTTAGTGAAGGTACTGAGTTCTATAAAAGGCAAAGAACAACTGCCATTCAGGACTCTAAGATCGAGATCCCTCAAAAGGCTGAGTTACCGCATCCCAGTATTATTAGAAGTCAGTTATTTTACCAACGATTATATTTAGGGGTAGTCCGTCAATATTAATGATGTTTCCTCAGGAAATTATAAGAAAGTGGGAAAAAAAGAGCTACGGGAGATAAGTACTGAATAATTTGAATTGACTCCTTTTAGCACAATCTAAATTTGGACAACTCAAATTCAGAGTGAGAGAATATTCGAGACTACCGGCAAATAAACAAACATTTTTCCAGCCTCGGGGTCATAAGTCAGAATTTGAATTTGCGTAGATGCTCCACAGCTTCTTTACATTTGTCTCTTTTAGCCTTCTGTATTCCAAGACTAATCCAAAATATAGAGGGCTATTTTATACTAGCATTATGTTGAAGCAATTATTTCTCTCCGTTATCAGATAGTAATTTCTGTAATCTCGAGAAAATCTGGATCTACACCTGGATCTGGATTCAGGCCTGACAAAGCTTAGATGTATGACTGGCAGTTCCATGTGCAGCAGATCACCCAAACTAGCGATGTCGCTCAAATGAAGAGGAATGGTCAATAAACCTTGGCACCTGTGTTATCACATGAATTTCTAAAAGGAGTCTAAAGACAGCATTTGACTTCCTTAAGGATTCTAAATTCGAGTCAAATTGTCTTCTGGACTGGTTGCTTACTAAGGCGGTGAGCCCAGTCTGCCTTATAATAATTATATACATTCTATAAATAAAAGTTGACTTGTCAGTGAGCTTAATGGTTGCCTTCATTGGTCCTTAAGCTAGTTATAATAAAAATGACTATCCTCAAAATACGAAGAGATTTTTCTGTGTAAGCTATGTAATAAAAGCAAGTAGACAATAGTAATCATAATTATTGATCGGTAGACAAACCAGAAAATGGAAATGTAGTTCTACCTGCTCATTGCTAAGTGAAGAAGCACAGAGCTAATTCTTCTCGCCCACCTATTCGTACGTTTACTGACACTCAAGAATTTAGTGGCGCGTGAGACAGTCAATAATGACAACGTGTACAGAGGACACTCCTTCGCAGGCAAGATGGACGGACTTTGCCTATAGCAGCTGACTAATCAGTATTTGAACAGTTGCCAAATATTACCGGTCATAACTATCTCTGGGGCCAAGAGAGACCTGGATACTCAGAACAATGTCAGTGTCTGACCACAGTAAATAAGGAAAAATGATCCGCTGATGGTAGAATAATAACGACTACAAATAAAAAGTGATAATCAAAAAGAATAAATGAGATAAAATTAACAAAGAAGTTGATTCCTAAAGTTATATAACTATAACTTCGGCCTTATTAAAAGTTTGAAAGAATGTCTGGAAGAGTTAGGGTGATAACTGGGATCGTCGAACGGAGTCGGCGAGTCAAAGTTTAAGTTATAGAAGAGATGGTTCGCGTATCCATGCTAATGTTGTTTGAAAGGCAAACAGCCATCTCTTCATTATCCAGCTAATATAGCAGGACCTATACAAGATAGGGGAACAAGCTCTTCCCAATTATTGATTAAGAATTTAACCTAAATCCAATGCACGAGTGTCATTGAATAAATAAGGGAAATTTTGCCAACGAGTTGGTAAATGGAACCATTGTTCATAGTTGTACATTTTTCAAGGAAATCAAAAGTGATAGGACCTTCCATGTCCCTGAACACTGTCAGCAAGACCATATCAATTGAATGCAGTGCTCAGAGTTTTTTTAATGGAGAGTCGGTGTGTTTCCGCCCCATGGACTCTATTTTTGACTTAAGCTTTTAGTGGCAAATCGGTCTTTCCTTGATTTGTACACATTTAAAAAAGAAATAAAACATGCTTTTAGGTACACAACACACATTCTTCTGTAAATTTCACATTGTTTACAATTTTCAGCTACTAAGAATTTCATAACAGATCTCTGTTCCAGTCTGAAGCGCTCTGTTTATCCAAAACTATTGGTGCTATTTACCTGCTGTTTGGGCACCAGTTTATCATGTACTTTTAAGATCTATGATACTTATGGTTTATATTCATTATAATATTAATCTACCTTGTATGTCATGGGTATGACTGTATCTAGTGATAAGGCTCCAGTCCTGGAGCTTTGGGGAGCGTTGAATACTCTTTTACTTTCATAACTCCAGGTCCACTCTGACCCGGAATAGTAGTACCCTTTAAGGTCCTTTCTACATGTCAAACAGATCTGTTAGAAAATGATCAGTGTGAGATATGAATACTTGAATTTATATAATCGTATATAAATTATCAGTATTACGTTGAGGTACTTGAAAAAATTTAACTATGTAAAAATTATATATACTAAGAATAGTTACATGAAACTGTCATCGCTTATAAATTATTATTATCATTAGTTACTTGACACTATATAATTGTTAGCAAAAAATAAAACTGACTTCAGCACTAAATTAACATCAATGTTTGGCATAGTATAAAACCTACTGATCGACTGACTTACTAACCTGACCGACATAATCGGTCAAGCAGAACCTCCACAGCATTAATTTATCTGGACAAACAGATTCATACACTTTTTTCTATATTTGGATAATTCATACGTGCGAACATAGGCCTAGAAAAATGGGGTAATAGTTAAAGTTTCAAACTGCTGAATCTTAGTAAGCGGGTTCGAATTCTAGCTTCGGATTTATACCCTTGGGAAAGTTAAGAACCCCCTTATCCTTCCAGCTATATGTGTTCTACAACGAGGGCCTTGGCATTAAATGACTAATGAATGGTGATATGCCATTAAACAAACAAACCAAACTTGGAAAAATTCTTGTGTAGATCAATGTTATTAAACCTACTTAACCAACTGGCGTTAATCTTGTCTCTAAACTTATGTTATAGCGTGGTTATTTTCTCGTCTCTTTATGCCTACAACACTACACATATAGTTTCGTTGACAACAGTGCAAACGAAATAATAAGATCTACTGATAAATGTTAGAATTTTAACAATTTTACTTTCATGCAAAAAAACACTTGTTTTCACCTTTAAATACTTGGGGGTGCCCTTGTGGTGTAATGGTTAAACCGATAGACTGCGGAACCGTAGTAAGCGAGTTCAAACTCCAGTCGTGCTATTACATTCCCTTTCGGACAAATACCCTTGGGAAAGGTATGGACCCTCTTATCCTCCGAGCTATGGGTTAAATAGTACGATTACAGTTCTTCTTGGAGAATGGCTTTGGCATTAAATAACCTACAAAGGTTGGTATGCCATTAAACAAAGCACCCATTAAATATTTTATATGAATTTGGAATTGATTTCATTTAGCACCATTCGCCTAATCAGTACAGTTTTCGCCAATGGTCCGGGCGACTGGGGTTCAATCCCAGGTCGAGGCATACCAAAGAATCAAAAAATGGTACTTGATGCCGCCTTGTGTAACACTCAGCATTATAAGGTAAGTATCAAGGGTAAAATGGAGCAATCCAGGGAATAGATTAGCGCTCTCTCTTACAACTCGGTGTAGTAGCTACTGAAAAGGGAGCCTTCGGGTCACCCTCGACTAAAGTTGCCAGCTTTATTTACTCTCATACATGGTTATCATTTTATAAGGATACCATCTTTGCATTCCTTTTAACTCTCATCAACTAGCTTAATTTTTTTCTTCTAATAGTACCAGGATTAAGTTTACATTCATGAAAATTAGAAAAGTTAAAATTCTTTTTATCATATTTATACATCGAGCAACGGAAATTATCAGAATAGCAGATCCTCATCTATAGAGTATATTATCATACATGAAAGTCAAATAAAACAATTTGCATATACCCAATTGTGTGATGGAAAAATAAACCAAGCTAGACACTGCGTGAAATTCAATGGTACAAAGAAATAAAACATGAAGAGACAGTATATAGACTCCAGGAGATGGCAATTTACAAATGAAAGGCTTACTAGAAGGATCAAGTTATGATAATGGAGACGGATTACTCATGGAATAATAATTGTCGACTTGACATTTAAATTTGAAATTACTTATATCTATATAATTGCTAGTGAGAGCAATCATAATTGCTTGTGATAGTAATCATCTGAGGTCTCAATAGAATTGTCGTTTGCTCTTCTAAGCTCAGTAAATTCTAAAATACATCTTTATCAGTGAGCAGTGCCTAACAGTCCAATTTCGTTTGACTGTTATTATGTACTAAATTATTGTCTTGTGCCATACTGAGTTAAGTTTTCTCACACATAGACAATCATTCACTCTCACACATACACAAACACACGTATTTACCGAATATAATCAAGCAATGAACGACTTTCAAAGACTAATTTTCACTTAAAAAACAAGGTGTCGTTCATTACACGAAGCTGTTCATCACTCGAGTTTACACGATATATATATATATATATATATGTGTGTGTGTGTGTGTGTGTGTGTGTGTGTGTGTGTGTGAGAGAGAGAGAGAGAGAGAGAGAGAGAGAGAGAGAGAGAGAGAGAGAGAGAGAGAGTAATTGTGTGCCTGTACACACACGCACACATACATACACTGATATAGATAATGTATTTGACAGTCTTGAAGTTTGCCATGGAGGTAACAGGTTATGATAGCCACTTAATGAGCATACAGAGTAATTGTGAAGGAGTGGTCAATTGCTCAAGCTCTTTTATGTTAAGCATGAAGTAATGTTGGTGGTATGGCAGATCGTAGACTGAGCTGAATTTATTCATTTCTCAAAAGTTATTAGCAGTGATTGAAATAAAAATAACCAAAATCAAAAATGTGAATATGTCTTGTGTTGCCATAATAAAGGAATTTCACTTTATTCAGAATAGAGACTAGATTGTTAATACGTTGAAAAAGACTTCAATATTGAAACAAAGCTTAGTAAAAACAATCATATTTTACTATATGTCTTTTGTGCTTACATTATTTGTAATCTTTGGCGCATATTTTGTCAACTTGAAGGGGAATAATTATTTTGAAATAATTGTGGTTTTGTCAATGTATCATATTCAAAAATTATTTTTCTTTAAGAAAAATAGTCAATTCTTTTATTTTCTGATTTTATCATTGATATTATTTTAACTTTAAAATTATTTTAACCAAGCAATTTTCTTTGTTATCATCTAAATAAAAAAAATAATTTTAAGAATTTTTACTTATTTGAATACAATGTATATTTTCTGGAACAGAATGACAATGAATCGATATAACATGCATCAGTCGCTTAGCAGAAAAGAAAAATTGATGAGAATTTTTTTTTATATTTACAATCAATATGAACAGCGGTAAATCGTTTAGCTTGCTTGTTATCGTCCTGGCAAATACAAAAAAAAAAAAAAGAAAAAAAAAATTAAAAAGAAATTGATAAAAGATAAAAAAATTATTATGAATGAAAATGATTGCTTAGTTGGTTGTGTTTTATTGCACATCAACCCATGAAGGGAATTCAAAGTCAAAACCTGTTTATATATATATATATATATATATATATATATGCAGGACACTGCTGGAGAAGCAGGGACGAACTTTTGTTAGACGAACCAGACATGCAGGACACTGCTGGAGAAGCAGGGACGAACTCATAAGAGATGTACTCTTATGGACCCCCACACATGGCCGTGCAAAAGCAGGATGACTAGCACGAACATACATTCAGCAGCTATGTGAGGATACGGGATGTTGTCCTGAAGACCTACCTAGGGCGATGAACGATAGGGAGGAGTGGCGAGAGAGGGTCAGGGATATCTGTGCTACCAGCGCGATATGATGATGATGATGATGATATTATAAAAGTGTTAGTTGTCACTAAATCACTTTGTGGGTATGTGTCCAACCAAGTGCAATATGATATGAAGAGTGCTCAATATATAGGATAGATCTATTATATAATAATAATAATAATAATAATAATAATAATAATAATAATAATAATAATAATGAATATATATTAGATATATATATTTGATTCATGGAATTTGAACTGCGACCCCTGGGTTTCATGGATTTTTTTTCAAAACAACAATCATCGGGCAGTTAAGAAAATGAAAAAAAAATTCATTTTCTTAACTGCCTGATGATTATTGTTTTGCAAAAAAACTCTATGAAACCCAGGGGTCGCAGTTCAAATTTCATTATATATATATATAAACGAATTGTTTGTAAGTGACAGTTCTGAACTATGGACTGCAGAATCGTAGTAAGTGAGTTCGAACTCCAGTCGCTTTATTATGTTCATTCCAGGACAAATACCCTTGGGAAAGGTATGAACCTCTTTATTCTTCCAGCAATGGGTTAAATATTACCACTACCGTTTTTCTAGAAAGATTACTTTGGCATCAAATAACCTACAAGGGTTGATATGCCATTAAACTAAGAAACTAAACAAACCAGACCTCATTTGTTTGCACATGATACGCCTATTTATTGTTTCCACACAGTTAAATTTTATTGATATCAAACACTAGTTGTCCTTTTGCACACGATTCAATGATTTCAGACATTGCTATTAAATACTAATTATTCATTTCAATATTAATCATATGGTTGTACGCAGTTAGGTGTTTTTAAGTATAGTAATTGATTAGATTGATTTGTTTGATCTATATTAAGGACTCTAACAGGTACTACCACTACACATTAGAGCGGACCTAAGAGTAATGGCAATGAATGGATACTCCATATTCTCCAAAGCTCTAGGACTGGAGCCTCACCATCAGATGCAGTTTTATATGATATCCTAGGGGGTGTCCTCGTGGTGTAATTGTTAAAGCGATGGACTGCGGAATCGTAGTACGCAAGTTCGTACTCCAGTCGTGCTATTACGTTCACTTTCGGGCAAATACCCTTGGGAAAGGTATGAACCCCCTTATCCTCCTAGCGATGGGTTAAATAGTACCACTACTGTTCTTCTTGGAGAATGGCTTTGGCATTAAATAATCTAAAAAGAGTTGATATGCCATTAGACAAAGAATCCAAACCCATATCATATCCTAGACACTCGTTGGTGAAGGGTCTTACTCCTCTGCAGAGATGTAATCGGCATATTTAACAGCCCCAGTGGACAGGGCTGGAATAAAAACAAATGATAGAAGCAGAGTAAAAACAATTACGTTATAAGTAATAAAAGGCCATTCAGCGAAACTAACTTCTTCAGCAGATCACTTCGTCTTGTTGGTCTTTAATTGTCGGATATGATCGTCATCACCGCTTTTAATGATCAATGATTTTTCATTAGATCTATGAGGTTGATGCAAACACCCTCTGTGAAACAATATAAATGAATTCTTACAAATATTTGCAAAGGCTAATCAGCTTTTACGTGTAATCAATTATTGTACGTTATTTACAAAGGTTTGGAAAAAAATAAGAAAATAGGAAAATTGAAATCACTTGAAAATACGGAAATTAACATCAGTCTGAATTTAAACAGTTTCTTTTTTTTTAATTTCCTGATATAAAGAAATGGATTTTAGGGGCAAAATAATCACCAGTAACACAAATGGATTAGTCGCAGCAATAGAAACAAAATAAATCGTGACTAGTGTTAGGGTAATCTATGATATTCTTGCCTGAATGAAATCCACCTAGGGTGGAAGATCTTCGTGTTTGGTCTGGTTCAAAAGAAGTTAGAAATTGCTGCAGCCTGTAAAAACTGTTGCAACGCAAATCTGCAATTGGGAAATGTCATATTTGAATAATAAATTGGAAAAAAAAAAACAAAACAAAAAACAGATCATCAAACTAACATGGCAAGTTCTTCCACTGAGTATTCTCTAAACTATCAATTTTTTGGTCCATAATACTCGTCCGGACGGCAATTTTATAATATTCAAGATATAGAAATATCGTTAAAGGATTCATGGAATCAAAGCCTAGATTTTATATGAATGGGATTTATATTCAAGGTGAATCTTGGTGCATAGTCATGCCAGGTTAAAGAAAAGGATTCGATGATTGAATAATGATTCAGAGGTACTCTCTGTAGTCGAGTGACTAACGTACTGGACTGCGACATCATGATCAGCGAGTTCGAACCCCAATCACACTATTACATTCACTTTCTGGTGAATACCGCAGAGAAAGGCATAAACTCCCAGCTATGGGTTAAATAGAATCATTACTGTCCTCTTGTATTAAATGATCCACGAAGTTTGATACGCTGTTAAACAAATAAACCGAAATCGAATACAGATTCAATGAATTTATATGAATCCGAATATTCCCAAGAAAATACTGTATCCTTTTATATAAGATAAACTAGAAAGAATAAAGCATTAAAAAATAGAAAACGATTACCCAATTTTCTTTTAATAAATATAGAAACGGATGTCTTTCTGAGTTACTTTTATTCTATAGAAACTGTATGATATATATATATATATATATATATATATATATATATTATGGATCAGACAAAATCTACCGAGGTTTATCCTTTCAGGATGAAGATGACCAAAGAGGATAGGTCCGCTTCATCCTAGTGATCCGGAAAGGTGAAAACAAGGTAGATTTCTTCTGACCCATTAGGTACTTATATTGATATTTGCTCTACCATGTATCAAGCACTTTCTTCTTTCACTTAGTCCACTGTCAGAGTTTTTTTTCTTTTGGCTTGACATTACGATATTCTTTTTTTTTCAGACAATACGTATGTTTTTAGTCTTTTTTTATGGAGTTTTTTCCAAATATCAATTTATGTACTTGTTTATTCACAAGTTTGGTAATTTCTTTTTCACTCAGCAAGAGTTAAAGTTAGGGATTAACCAAAAATAGAAATACAATATATATATATATATATATATATGTGTGTGTGTGTGTGTGTGTGTGTGTGTGTTTTGTGATAAAGAGTGTGAGTCTGTAGTTGGTTTGAGAAGTCATGTGAAAGTGTCCAGGAACAATTTCAATAGAAAAGACAGCTTATTCATTTGACACACATGCAATAGGGCTTCCAAGGACAAACTTGGCCTGAAGAGTCACAGTAGCTGCCCTGGGAACTCTTAGCAAATAGAAGAGATGGCTTTCTTCGATAAAAATTTAGGATTCAATATATATATATATATATATATATAGGAGGAGGAAAAATTCACGGTGCTATCCAGAAAAGAATGATTGTTCTGTTTGGTTTGATTTGATTTGTTTAATCGCATATCAACCTTTGGGGGTAATTTAATAAAAAAGCCATCCTCGTAGAAGAACAGTAGTGATATTATTTAAACCATAGGTGGGAAGATAAGGGGATCATATCTTTTCCAAGGGGCATTAGTCTAAAAGTGAACGTAATAGCGTGACTGAAGTTCAACTTCGCTAAATTTGAGGCCAAACTCAAACACAATATCCATTACACAATGGGGACTCCCATGGATAATTATTCATTTTTTCTTTTTTTACTTTTTCTTTTAAAAAAGGCTGAAGAAACTAAAGAAACAAAATACTAAGTGACTTGAATTGAGGAATGAATATGTGGAACAATGAATGAGTTTGAGTGATTTCCTTCTTTTGTGAGGACCAGAACTTTTCCGTTAATCTCCATGACAGGTTTTAAAATAGAAAATTAATTTTCATCGAGACTAATGATACTAATATTTTGGTCATTTCTATTGAAACATTATCTGATAATGTAGACAACTTATAAAATGCAAAAGCAATTTCATCAATTATATGAATAATCATTCTTTCAAAATAAGTCCGCTTCTTATATGTGCTTATTTTTGCTTAGAGAGCTCCCAGAGTTTTATCTTTGGTTATGAAGATTCAATCCTGTAGGTTTAGGTAAAAATAATGCCTAATAATATTCGTTTGCATTTTATGAAATTCCTCCTGAAATAATGAAATCGCGCCGTTTTTAATTTTGAAGAAAATAATGTTCTATTTTTGTAAAATTAGTATATTCCTTTATAAGTGATATATATATATATATATATATATAATCCTGGACGATGCTGTTTGTATTTCCCATAAAGCGTATACTTCTGGGAAAATTATGCATCTAACAATTCTTACTTCTCCCTCGGAAAATAGGTAAATAGTTGACTTGACTGGGGTTTTTAACTTTACTCTGAATTTAAAACCGTTAAACTCCGCTTAAAAATTGACCTCGTATCACATCCTGTTCGCGTGGAGGAGATGATATATATATATATATACTAACTTTACTAATATACCTACATATACATATACCTACATGCAAGCCCTCCCTAGTCAAAAGCTTTTTGAATCAATTGTTTCCATATCAGCTTATCTCAAGCTAAACTAAACTAACTTAAATAAATATTTATGTATATTTGTTTTTGCGTTTTAAATTAGATATAAGCATTTCAAAAGAAAATAGTTCCTCCTGTACGATTGCCACGATTTTGACGAATGGACATAACTGTCTTGCCACATGAAGTCCAAATAATGAACTTTGTTTTTTGTTATCATGCGATTTTTTATTCATACAAATATTGTAACATATTTCTGGATTGTAATTTTACTGTTATGGGTATATAAATCGTAGTTTCTTTTACTTCCAACATCCGCTTTTGTTGATGGCGCTTGGGAAATTGTCATTATCGACCACATAATTTGGTGACAAGATTGCTTTCTTCCTTTTAAATGTAGGGTCGGCTGTCAAATCTATCTATGTTTCTGGATACAGGTTATAAAAAGTATCAAAATTGATTATTCGACACTCAATTTTCTGGGGAATTACTTTCGTATGACATTCATTGTAGTCATAAATATACTGATTTCAGTTCTTTTTCGTGACATTTAAAAGTATTTGTGTAACTATATTTATCGTGTCTCCCGTAAATCAAATATTGGGCTTTTGCCAACTAGAATATTGCCGATCATATAAGCGCTTTATTGTTGGGGATGTATTTTTGTCATTCAGGGTAACATCAAGTTTTGTTGTTTTTAGTAATCTGTACTTTAGTTGTTCAATTACATTCTTGTAAGGAAAAAAATATATTGAAATCTTTTTTTATAATCAAGTAAAGTGACCATTACATTAACGAATTTTGCTTGTGTCCTATATTTCTATAACGGCTCATTTATATTTTGAGAATATTTAATTACAGAGTTTTATTTTTTTTCTGTCAGCAGACATTGAGGATAAATTTGAATTAACATTACAAACAGCCTAAATCTGCTTTAAGTACCCAAAATAATTTTAAATTTTCATGACTAATTTCATACTACTTTATTGTAATTAAAACCAAAATAAAAATTTAATGAAAGGTATTTAAATGATTTCAATACGTTTAGAACAAACAAAAAGCCGTCGACGTTGTTAGATTTTGTAATCTTTTTGGTGCCTAAGGAGATAAATTAACATATAAATTAAACCATTTTGAGTTAATCTATTTTGAAGTTATGTATGCAAAATACGAAAACTTTATCTGACCAACTTTCACAGATATAATACAAACCTGCATATATATTTTGTGCGTAAAAGGTCGAGAAAACTGGTTATTATATACAAAGAGATATTTCTTTCTTTGGTTAAATTTAATACATAAATTCATGACATGGGTAAAATTTAAAAGAGCCATCAGTTTACATAGGAAATTGTTCGCGTCCTGTACATATTGAAGTCAGTTTACTTGAGTTCTCATAAATTCTACATGACCTCTGCATTACCTTAAACCGCATATAACGATGAAGCTCCAGTTCTGGAATCTGGTAAGAGTGGAGTACTCAATAATTACCATGACTCCCAAGTCCACTCTGAACTGGAGTGATAGTACATGTTTGGGTCCTATCTATGGGTCAAATAGATCTGTTTAGAAATATTTGTATTCGGTAGGGCCGTGTGCCAAAAACTAAAGTTTTAAGAAACAACAACAGAAAACAAGTAAATATAAATGAACAATGAATGAGATTCTCTAACCTCCGGGCATAAAATAACCCTTGACGGATTGAAATGGTGTTAAGATCACTCAATGAATGAATGAGTTAATTAGTTCTATACACTATCAGATTCGACTCAAATATTTACTTGTAGATAAATAATATTATAATCTAAAAGCTTCTTTTTTATTACAGAAAAATATTATCAGTCAGTTTCTTGCTCGTTTAAAATACGTTAAAAGCTGTTATGACGAAAGGAAATTACCACAGAAAAGTCTATTTAGGTATTCTTTTTATTTTTGATTGATGACAAATTGTTTTGCTTGAAATTTAAATATCTATTTTTATTGCTAGGTTTTCAAACTAGAGATGTAAAATATTTTCATAAAACTAATACTTGATATGAAAAAAAAAAAAAATGATCAAATTGAACAGATATACGTAATCGTAATCTCTTGAATTAAAATGAAATAGTTCTCTTTTCTCTTTAATATTTTCCCTAACTCTGTTAACTTTATCAGATAAAATAAAAACATAATTAGGAAAATTATTTTCTGTTATTTAATTTCATCTTTTATAGTAACAATAATGGTTAGTAAACATGTGTAATTAAATGTGAGCAATATAATACAAATTTATTTCAAAATAATTTCAGCTACTGCCTTTCAAAAACTATGAATAATTGTTATTCGTCATTAATACTCGCATAAACATACCGAAACGTATATTACTATAAATTAGTAGGGGAAAACACACTCTCAATTTTGTAGAAATCCAAAAGATGCTTTCATTTTGACAAAATTTCTGAATTTTTGAAAAAATACCAGTAAATATCCGCTGTGTATTTACAAAAATCTGTATAAATAATTGTGAAGAATTTCTTAGTTTGTCATCTTAAGATGGTCAAATGGTTTGATGTGAGAGTTAATAGATTTGGTATGCGCATTTACTTGGTTCAGGGGAAGGTTTTTATGTAGGAAAGATGTTCATGGAAAACTGGAACCTCTCAGCGAGAGGAGGAACCAAACAATAAGCAATAATTATCGGGAAGCCATGTTGCTGAGAAAACCTACAAATTTTACAGAATTTGAATTTCTAAAATTACGAAAAACATTCAAAATCGAATTATTTGTTCAACTAAAATAATTCTAAATATTCAATTAAACATTTCTGATCGGATTTATAGACTGTAAGAACTAACAATTGGAACCAAAACCGAAAATGTTTAAATCGTTAAGTTGGTCAGTTGTTTGGGTTTTATGGCATATCAACACTCGGAGGTTATTGAATGCCAAATCCATTTTTATGCGAACGCAGTTTAAATCTAAGTACACAGTTTAATAGACAAAAACATTTCTATTTCAAGTTTTTCAGTTTAGTAAAACAGATCTAATTCAAACAATTCAGTACGCATTTTAGTTCTATTTGACCCATAGATTAGGTCTTATCAGGCCCTACTACACTTGGCCAGTTAGTATTTTATTGACACATCACTAGAGGGTAGTCTTAAAACAGTATTGAAAAAGTCGTTTAATTCAGTATATCATTGAATGAATTCTGATAATTACCCTCTGTTTTGTAAATATCTTACATCAAATTAAAATCAAATTGAAAATAAATGATATGTATATGAGTCCCTCCCCAAATGAAATAGCAAATATAAATCTGATTCCTCATTTTTAGAGCACCTGCCATTATATTAGAGTAGGGGAGTCTTGAGCGCAATAGTTTCTGACTGCAATCCAGTCTGAAACATCCATTTAATGTGGCTTCCAACCAAAATTAGTTGAATTTAGTAAATCTGTAGACTGACCTATCAATAATGAAACTAGGGTTGGGTTGTCAGATTTCCACATTAAGAATCCAACCAAATCTAAAAATAACAACGGTTTCTCAGAGTAGTTTTTATTTGATTAACATGAATTACACCAGTTTGTTGAGTGCTTATACGTCTTCACCAGATGTGAAAAAATATTGGGAATAAAGCGATATTTTTAAAACAATTTACTTCAAATTTTTCAACATAAATGAGAATATTTTAACGTCAATATATAGAATAAAGCAATGATACCCACACGTCTAAACTGGTCAAGATGCCTAGATTTCTTCTCTGCAAGTTAGTGCAATAAGAAAAATATTATTAAGCTACTCTGATATGTTTTGAATGGATTTTTTGCAAGTGCTTCCCCATCAATACACCTATCCCTCCGCAGTTTGTTCTTGTTTCGAAAACTGACGCTTCATCTCAACGGCAAAATTTGAGAACGTTGAGGACTTTAAGATAAATATAACGGAAAAGCTTTACAAAACATCAAAAGGGAAGTTTCAAAGGTACTTCGACAAATGAAAATCTCGCTGGAATAAGTGTGTTGAATGCTAAGGGTACTATTTTGGAGAAAAATAACGTTTCCTTTTATCTTGGTAAATATAGCTTCAGTTTCAATACTTTTGAGAACACACTTTGTGCTTTTTAGAATATATCTTTTACTTCAAAGAGCAAACCTTGTGGTAGACTAAACAAAGATAAGTAAATTCAGTAAAATAAAATGGTGAAATCTAGCTGAACAAAATTGTTTTTATTATAAACAATTAATCTGTCTCTTAGAAAAATAAAACCCTCAGCGTTTAAGCAACAAATACATTTATTCTTATAAATCTTTCATAGACAAGAATACTAGTCGATTAAGAGACTTATAAACATATTTTATGTGGTCAGAAAATAGAGTGTCTTTGAAAATCTTCAAACAAAAGATTCTTGCATCTTTTTAATAATAAGTAATTAGATCATTACTTCTTTGTAGCCCCAACAATATTTGTTGTAGATTTTCCAGTCTACAAAGATAACTTTTTATTTGATTTTCTGAGTGAGTTATTCATCATCATCATCATCATCATCATCATCATCATCATGTTGTGCCGCTAGCACGATATCCCTGACCCTTTCTCGCCACTTCTCCCTATCGTTCATCGCCTCTGGTAGGTCTTCAGGGCTACATCCCGTATCCTCACATAGCTGCGGAATGTATGTTCGAGCTGGTCGTCCTGCTTTTTCCCGTCCATATGTGGGGGTCCATAGGAGTACATCACTTATGAGCTCGTCCCTGTTTCTCCAGCTGCGTCCTGCATGTCTGGTTCATCTATCTTGGATAGTTTTCGTGATGGGAGGCAGGTGGCCGTATAATTGGTGTCTTGTGGGGTGTTGCCGCCAGGACTTGTTCAATATTGCTCGCAGTATCTAGCTTCTTCAACAGCCGTTTTGTTAGCGTCCATGTAGTACATCCATACAGCAGTATCGATACGGCAGCTGCCTGGAAGAAACTGCGTTTCATTTTATCGGTTAGGTCTGATTTCCATATGATCGATAGTTTATCGACAGCTGTCCATGCCTTCGTTAGCCGCGTGTCGATGTCCTTTTCGGTTGATGGGACGCTGCTTCCTAGGTAGGTGAATTTGTCTACTAGTTTAAGAGGGGTTCCGTCTAATGTGGAGATTTTACCTGTTTGATTATAGCTCATATATTCCGTTTTGTGTGCTTTGAAATGGAGGCCTCCCAAAACATTATCAACAACATCGGTTATTAAGAAAAATGGCCTATCTTAACATTTAGGATTTTTTACCCAGTCAATTTTACAAAACATATCAATCGGGTGGAATATGGCCAATATTAGGAATTTGTTTTGGTTTTATGGCATGTCAACCATTGTAGGTCACTTAAAGTTGCCTAGTCGGCTGGAGCTGTGGAATAAATCGACTGCATCTCTGCTGAGGGTAAGACCCCCTCGACGAGTGTCCTGGATATGATACTAAACAATCTAATGGTGAGGCTCCAGTAATTCTGGCTTTTTGGAGATTACGGAGTACCTCTTCATTGTTACAGTTCCCAGGTCCACTCTAGCCCGGAGTGGTAGCACCTGATAGGGTCCTATCTATGGGTCAAATAGAAGTAAACGGCATACTTTTGCTAAACTGAATTGTTTGAAATTGAACTATTTGGATATTTAAACTACGTACTTAACTAAACTGAATTGTTTAAAATGTATTTGTTTTTGTATGCTAAACGGAATTGTTTGAAATAGAACTGTTTTTAATATTAATACTGTATTTACGCAGAACTGAATTGTTTTAAATTGAACAGTTTTGACATTTAACTGTGTGTAAACAGAAACTATACTCATACTAAACTGAATTGTTTGAATTAGAACTTTTTGACAAAACTGAATAGTTGAAATTGAAATATTTTTGACAATTAAACTGTGAACTTATGCTAAAGTGAATTGTCTAAAATAGAACTATAAAGTTTGATATGCCATAAAACACAAACAAACAAACAAACAAACAAACAAACAAAAAACAAACAAACCATCTTTACAAATGCAAAGCTGTATACCTTTACAGTTTATTGTCTCTATCTTTCAATTAAAAACAGTGACATCTGTTGTAATTGCAATTGGTTTTTAACATCATGGCTTTTCATAATCAGTAATACCTTGAAATCCTTCCACTTGAGATTATATATCACTTCTTGGTGTCGTTACCGCCGCTATATTATATGGGTTTAATTTCAGTGGGATTCATTTAAATTTATTTTATATTAAAGTAGGTATCGACTTCTCTATAATCTTTAATTTCTTTCCAGTTATTGCAACCAAATATCTCTTCCGAGTCATGCCAAAATAGCAGACTGAAAAGAGAAAAAACCCAATGAACACGCGGCTAAATCATTCTACCACAATATCAATACATGTGCATGTTATTAAATTACAGATTCTGTTAAACCTACTATAATCACTGATAATGTGCTTCTGAGTGAAATCATACCGAGGTTGCAGGTTCAGTCCCAACAACAGGTAAGAATAACAAGGAATACTTACTATAACAAAACACTTGTACCCAGTCATAGTTAACAAAACTGGGACAGTCCACCCCTGTGAATCAAATAAAGTGTTCAGTTCGAGATGCTGTGTGGACTCCCGAATTCCACATGAAACTCCTAAAGAATGCCGAAGGACATATCGACCGACAGTTTGCGAGTATAACAATAAAGATGAGGTCAACAGTTCAAATATTCAAAGTAATAGCAATCGTTGATAAGGTACTATAATAAATTGGTTGATATATATATATACATATATGTGTGTGTGTGTGTGTGTGTGTGTGTGTGTGTGTGTGTGTGTGTGTGTGTGTGTGTATGTATGTTATGGAAAACAGAAACGAATCCGACGTTATATAAATTTACAAATATGAAAAAAGAACGTAGGCAGGTGATGATCTTATTTATATTTGAATTATTTGCCAATTATTTTACTATGATGGTAAAGATAAAAGAATATTTAGTAGCATTACATCAATAATAGAATAAAAATAGATATTACTTTTAGAGACCATAATCCATAAATGGATTTAATGACAAATTTTATAAAAGCAATAATAAATATTACATTTTAATTTCTTGGTAATTTAGCCAACATCGAATAATGATGATAAGCAAATGAAGTAAATTAGCACAAAAAGGGTATAAAACTAGAGACGAAGAAGGTGATCCATTGGGAATTGTGCAAGAAATTAAAATTTGATCATACGAACAAATGGTATATGTACAATCGAAAATCCGTCCTGGAGATTGAGACGCAAAAACTTCTCTGGAATTGTGAGATACAAACAGATCTCCCAATTTCGGCCAGACGGGCAGACCTAGTGTTAGTCAAAAAAGAGCAGAGTACCTGCCGAGTAGTGGGCTTTGTCGTTCCGGCTGACCACAAGGTAAAACTGAAGAAAAGCGAAAAGAGAGATAAATGCTTAGACATTGCTAGTAAACTAAAAAACTATGAAACATGAAAATGACGGGGATACCAACTGTCATTGGTGCGCTCGGTACAGTCATCAAAGTATTGGTATAAGGACTCGGAAATATGAGGACGAGTCGAGACCATTCAAACCACAGCACCATTGTTAAGATCGGCCAAAATACTGAGAAGAGTCTTGGAGAAGAAGAAACTTGCCATCACTCAAACTCCAGTGAGAAACCATTAGCTAACGCTGGTGAAAAAAATCTTAAAGGAGTAAAATAATAATAATAATAATAATAAGCGAATGCAGCAAATTAGCACAGAAGGAATATAAGGCGAGACACGACTGGGTCGGCAAGGTGGTCTACTGGGAAATGTGCAGGAAATTTCAATTCGACCATACAAACAAATGGTATATGCACAACCCAGCACCTGTCCTAGAAAATGACACGCATAAACTCCTATGGGACTTTAACATACAAACGGATCACTTGATCCCGGCCAGAAGACCATACCTCTTAATAATCAACAAAAAAAAAAAGAAAGAACATTTGTAAAATTGTCGACTTTGCTGTCCCAGCGGACCACAGAATAAATCTGAAGAAAAATGAAAAGAAAGATAAGTACCTCGACCTTGCTAGAGAATTGAAAAAGCTGTGGAACATGAAAGTAGCGATTGTGCCAATTGTGATTGGTGCGTTAAGCACAATAACTAAAGGATTATTAAAAGGCCTGGAAGACTTGGAAATTGGCGGACGGGTAGAGACTATCCAAAACGACAGCATTGCTAAGAACGGCCAGAATCCCGAGACAAGTGCTGGAGACTTGAGGATACTTGCTGTCACTCAAACTCTAGTGTAAAACCATCAGTTAGCGCTGATGTGAAAAACTCTAAATGAAAATAATAATAATAATAATAATAATAATAATAATAATAATAATAATAATAATAATAATAATAATAATAATAAAGTCACTGGCTATTTCTTGAAGAACAGAAAGATTATGGTAAGATTACTTGTTATAAATAGACCAGTATATTCTGAAGGATGCAAAAACAAGGCGAAAAAATTCAGCCGTGGCATGAATAGACTACGAAAAGCATATGGTATGATCCTTATAACTTGGATAATAGAATATCTAAAGATATTCTAGATAGCAAGTCATGAACTACATCACGACAGTTATGGAAGAACAGTGATGTGGAACTGGCATCAAAATGATAAACCCTAGTAGATGCTAAAATCAAAAGAGGCGTCTTAGGTGGTTCCTAATAGCCACTATTTGTTATAGCAATGATATCACTAAATTATTTCCTAAGAAAATTCACAAGAAGCAACAAATGTACAAAGTCGCAGAAAAAGATAAACTACCTCATGTATATGGATGATATCAAGAAGTTTGCCGAAGGAAAAAAACAAAATAGAACACTTTATGCTAACTATTAGAGACTACAGTCAAAATATAGAAATAGAATCTAGCATTGAAAAATGCACCTCATTAATAATGATATAATGAAAATGAAACGACTGGAAGAATAGAACTGCCTAATCAGGAAAGCAGTAGAACACTTGGAGAAAGATAATACCAGAGTATATTAAAAGGGAATGCCATCAAGTACAATGAAAAGAAAGAAAAAGTAAGAAGAATCTCGGAAGAAAAAGGGAAAACTAATTAAAACGAAATTTTGCCACAGAAATCTAAATACCAGAGCAGTTTCCTTTCTGAGATATCTGGACCATTCTTAAAATGGACAAAGTTGAAATTCAGAAATATAGACAAAAGAACAAGGAAAATGATGATAATACACTAGGCATTAAATCCAAAGGATAACGTTGACGTCTATGTGGCAAGAAAAGGAATTAGAGGTCTCGCTAGTACTGAGGTTTTCACAGATACAATAATGGAAGAACTCGAAGAATATACAAAAAAGAGCAAAAGAAGACTGATTAGAGCAGCCAGTAACAGCAGCAACAACCACGAGATAAACAGGAAAACAACAATCCAATAACCTAGAAAATAAAAATGAGAATACAAACAACTGCATAGATACCTCAATTAAGAAAATAAGAGAACTGTGCATGAGTTGATCCTGGCATTATGAGGAAATTTGATAAGTGAAACTGAATCTCTGCTAATAAGTAAAGTTGGTGACCTTAGTCGAGGGTGGCCCGAAGACTCCCTTTTCAATAGCTACGACATCGAGGTGTAGGGAAGGGCGTAGCTCTATTCCCTGGATTGCTCCACTTTACCTTTGATCTGTACCTTTTAATGCTGAGTGTTAAGCAAGGCGGCATCAAGTACCATTTTTTGAATCTTTGGTATGCCTCGACCTGGGATTGAACCCCGGTCTCCCGGACCATTGGCGAACACTCTACTCATTAGGCCAATAGCCCGGTATGATATTAGATAATGGCTAATAATATCCGTTTGGAATGTATAATGGTTTAATCGAAGATAAGTAACTTTTATTCTCAACTTATTAGCCCAATAGCCTAGAGTGTCACAAAATAATACTATAAGAGGTAATGCTAGAGCAGAAATTCATAACAAGCAAGAAAATATTAATCGTTGGTTATGTGGTGACAGAATGAAAGCTTTTGATCACATGCAACAAACTGATACGAAAGAAATATTAGAATAGGCATGACTGGTCAGAAAAAGTGATCAACTAGAAATTGTGCAAGATACTGATGTTTGGCCATTTTGACAAAGGATATATAAACCTAGCAGAATATTCCCAAGAAAATGAAATTCATAACATTCTCAGGGACATTGAGACACAAACGATACACAATTTTCCGGCTAGAAGACCTGATCTATTGTTAATCAACAAAAGAAAGTTATCTTGTAGATTTTGCAGCTCTAGCTGACCACAGAGAGAAAATAAAAGAAAGTGAAAAGAGAGACAAATACTTGGATCTTGTGAGTGAACTGAAAAGGCTATGAAACATGAAGATGGCACTAATAGCAGTTGTAGTTGGAGCGCTATGAACAGTTCCCATGGACTTAAAAAAAGACTGGAGGAATTAAAGATCAAAGAAAGGATTGAAACGTTTGAGATTATAGCATTGTTAAGATCAACTTGAATATTCAGAAGAGTCTTGGAAACTTACTAACACTTCGATTCCGCGAAGAGACGACCAGCGTTAGCAGCTGCGAAAAACTCGCAAGGACTGATATAATAATAATAAAAATATTCTCATTAACTAATTTTCTTTGTTAACACATCTTTGGAAAAATACAATTAAAATTACTTGGAAATTTGAAAAAGATCTTTAAACCATGACCCAGCTTTGCATTATCAAATAAAATACATTAAAAAACTAAATACGAACGCTCACGTAAACGTACATATGCCAATAGCTTATTCAGTCTTAGGATATATTCTTTTTAAAATAAACACAGCCTGATGATGACCTAATGCCAAAACGAATCGGAATTAATAACATTTTAATTAAACTTATTTATCAACGTTTATATGTAAATTGTTTGTTAACACACGCAAACACACACAAACACACACACACTCATACTATATATATATATATATATATATATATACAGAGAGAGAGAGAGAGTCAGATGACTCGAAGTATTTCCTGATACATGGGCAAATAATTGGAGACAAAAGCGGTTACTTCAAAAGGCTTAACGGTTAAGAAGAGTGGTTTGACACCTGAGAAAAAATCTATTAAATGGTAGATGAACCCTATGGGTCAACAGACTTCTAACAAAACTATGTCATGATGGAAACCAAAATGTTGATAAACCATCTAACCAGGGTAAAGACAAACTGATATAAAACTTGGTTAGATGAACCCTTGGGCTTGTTATAAAATCTGTATAGAAACACACTATGGCTTCAATAATATCCATTTAATTGTCTTTTTTTTTCATAAATAATACTAACGCTTAGTGAGAAGGAATGACTTAAAACAACGTAAAAAAAAATCAGGCGTAAGTATTGTTTGATATCAAGAGATACTAAGAAATGATGTCATGAGATGGTCATAATTTTATTCGAAGTGAATGTCATTATATATATATATATATATATATATATATATATATATATATATATATATATATATGTCAAGAGAGGGAGACAGAGTGTGAGAGAGAGAGAGAGAGAGACAGAGACAGAGAAAGGAAGACGTGGGGAGGGATCGATCGATAGATAGATGGAAGTGTATAAATGCATTATTAGCGAATTTTAATCGAAATATTCACGTATAACTCAAAATGTTTGATCAACATGATTACAGAAGGTCCGTTTTGTCAACTGCACAGAAAAGAAAGACGATTGGGTAAAGAAATATTTCTTGTGTAAAATGTA
Organism: Sepioteuthis lessoniana; assembly: GCA_963585895.1. NCBI lineage: Eukaryota > Metazoa > Mollusca > Cephalopoda > Myopsida > Loliginidae > Sepioteuthis > Sepioteuthis lessoniana. Next base: position 69,466,779 of record OY757911.1, on the reverse strand, counting down.
GGCTTGGATGGGTGTGGATGTATGCTTATATGTATGTAAAAGATGACCCAAAGTTCAATGATATATATATATATATATATATATATATATATATATATATATATATATATATATATATATATGAATAAAAGTGATGAGAAAAATATGAATATTATTTCATGCTGTTTATTTTATATGTTCTCAACAAGTTTCCCACAAATTTCATCATCAGGAAAAGAAGGTTTTGAGGAAAAAATAATTTTTAAAGAAAATTTTAACGATTATTTTTATAACGAGTTGTTATGCGAAACAAAAAATGCTGTAAAATATACTACTGTAAAATATACTATATATATATATATATATATATTCTGAAATACATAGCTGTTCGGGGTAGCTCTATAACTGATAGTATAGTGGTATGACAGATAGAATGCATATATATATAATTTTTATTTTTATGCCAATTCTATAATTCTGACGGTTTGAAAAACGATCCAGATGATACAATATTTATATAAGAAATTGTACACAAACTGATATCAGGGAAAAAATTCCATAAAAAAAGAAAAGACTACAAACATTCTTATTACTCGCAAATAATCAACCAATATCACAATGTTTTGTCAAAAGAAGTAGAAAAAAAAAAACACTGACAGAAAGCCTTAAGCTAAAACGTAAAACGTAGAGCTTTCTACAATAATCCTAATGAATAACTCAACCAAAAGTCGGAGATACATAATGTTTGTAGGCATAAAAAAAGGTGGGTTACTGGGTAGGTAAATACAATTTTTTTCTTTTTGATATGCTAATTTTTTTACAATTCATTCTGGCGGCCATTTAATCAGTAAAATCTAGTTTGTTTCATTTATACTGATGAAACTGCGGTAGCTCTGTAGGTAGCTAATACAAAACGCGTTAAATTCCCGAGCTGACATAGATCGTCGAAATGGCTGAGCGACAAGATATCTGTCTGGCGGAGAGTTAGGATGGCTTCGATCGCAGCTTATCTAGCCTCACTCAAGAGTTGTGATATAATGAAAAAGTCTGTCGGAATATAACTATATATATTGTTATCCTCAGTTACATTGAGCTATTTACCAGGAAAATTTAAATGTTCATAGTTGAATGATTTTTTTGTCCTGACGGAATTATTCCCGATTCCGGTTTAACTCGACTGAATAATACACACACACACATATATATATATATAATTCAAAGAACATGCTTTTAAAAGTTCTCGACTAACAAAGAAATCACTATTATAAAACTCTTATTGATTTTGTGGAGAAGGTTTAAAGAAACTGAAGCCACGAAGTTTTAAGTGTATTAAGCAGAGGAAAAATTCTCTGGAATTGCTTGTATTTCTCATGACTTCAGACATTTTTCTTTTTCATCGAATCCCGAACATTTCAAATTCCCTTGAAAAATTAACAGCAGAAAAGTTTCTTTGTCTGCTTTCACTTATTTGAAACAAGAATTAATCTTTATTCCTGACAAAGTAACACAATCAGATTCAAGATTAACCGTATATAATAATAAAAAACGTATTGAAGATATGAACCAGTTGTTTGTTTGTGTTTTATGTCATATTAACTCATGTAGGTTATTTAATGCCAATATATATATATATATATATATATATATATATATATATAATTTTAAAAAGAATAGTTTTGGTTTCAAGCATTGTTATTTAATATTAGGACTTCAGTAAAATTTCACTCATTTGGTTGCACACAGTCAAGTGGCTTTCAGTGTAGTAAATGATTATCCAATTTCATAAGGGATCCAAAGAGGTATTTCCTCTTCAGGTCAGAGTACTCCATATTCCCCAAAGCTCCACAACTGGAGCCTTGCCATCAGATGCAGTTTAATGTCATATACGAGACATTCATTGGAGGAGTAATATCACTCTGCAGAGGTACAGTTGGTGTATTCTACAGCCCCGACTCCTCCCACCAGCAGACTGGGCTAGAAATGAATCGAAACCGTTGCCCGTTATATAGGCCCATTATTGTTCTTTTTAACGTGTATTGGGCATTTTTTAAATGAGTGTTTGTAAATAGGCAAAATGCTTGTCCCTAACATGGACCAAAGTAATTAGAGGCTTTTCCAAATCTCAGCTTTCAGATATGGTAAATGTGGGGCCAAATTAGACAAGCTATGCTAAGTTAATATCACTTAGAGCAAGGCATAAAGTAGAAGAAAATAATTTAATCTCCGTAAAATGGTTCTTTCAAATTAATGGGAATAAATCAACGACATGCTTTACACACTCAGTACGAGTGTATCTGTATGTATTTTATCTGTCTCTCAATCTGTCCGTCTCTTTCTCTCTCTCTCTCTCTCTATATATATATATATATAGTCACGCTATTACTTTCACTTTCGGACTAATACTCTTGGAAAAGATATGAAACTTCTTACAAGCCTAGCTATTGATTAAATAGTATCATTGCTGTTCTTTCACAGGGAAGCTTTGGCATTAAGTTACCCTCGAAGGCTGATATGCCATAAAAAGGAAACAAAACCAAAACCTAATCTATTTCACTGACTGAAACAAAAGACATACACAACTTTTTCTGTTGATACAAAGTGCGTTATAATGCATCGAGTCTGAACCTGTTTTCACAAGACAGAAATTTAGAATGAATTAATCATTTTTCTCTTCATGATAATGTCTTTGGCAATCAACACTTTTATTCCAATGAGTTAACAGAAGCACTTCAAAAATTCCTCTTCAACCAAAAAAAAAAAAATCCTTTTCATCAACCAAAACATTACCTCAATTTCTTAAAATTGAGGTGAATTTTTGGTTGATGAAAAAGAAAAATAAGCGTCTATAAACCCAGAGAGTTGCTCTGTGATAAATACATACTTACACACACACACACACACACACACACCCGAGACTAAGTCTAACGTAAAGTTGGACGGGTTTCGATCCTGGCTTCGAGCGTCCAACGTATCAAGCCACACTGAAGAGTTCTAATAGAACGAAACAGTCAGTCTGTGGTTGACAATTTATATGCTCCCCCATGGTGGTTAAGCACTCTAGCGAAGGAATTTTTGGCCGCCGCTCGCAAAATGCAAAAGCTCTTCGAAAGAATTGAGCACTCTGGTAGCCGATAGGGTATAAAAAATGTAAACAAACGAACGCTGCCGCTGCTCTTGCTACATAATACCTTAAAAATCCCCTTAGCCAACGTGGTACGCTTGTTGGCCGAGCGGTCTGAGACTAAGTCTAACGTAAAGTTGGACGGGTTTCGATCCCGGCTTCGAGCGTCCTACGTGTCTTGCCACACTGAAGAGTTCTGATAGAACGAAACAGTCTGTCTGTGGATGACAATATATATATATATATATATATATATACGAATACCTACAGAGTCAGGCGAAATCTACCTTGGTTCAACGAAACCGGATCATCAGGATAATTCAAACTCTTATCCTGGTTTGTTGGAGCCTAGGTAAATTACTTCTGACTCTGTCGGTATTCGCATTTCGCTTAAGTTAGAGTTTTGAACACTCACACGTTTTTGTCGGTGTCTTTTTCTTTTGACTAGGCATTATGTCAATGTCTGATTATTTTCAAACCCTAAATATGTTTTAAGTTTTTTTCTTTTTTAAGGAATTTTTCTTCCCCGATATCACTTTGCGTACTATTCTTTATTTGCAAATTGTGGCATCTCTGTTTTTGTTTTTCACACCCTCAGAATTATAGAATAGGTATAAAAATTGAATATTATATATATATATATATATATATATATATATATATATATATATATATATAAGGGTCGTTCAAAAGATTCTAAGTTTCATGTTGTACACCTCTCACCTATAGAGAAATCAATTATTTTTAAAAGTTTTATAAAAAGTGTCCGTGTGTTCACACACACACACACACACACACACACACACACACACACACACACACACACACACACACACACAAAAAAAATTCTAAGCTGTAGCTCTTCATACAAGGTAAGGCTTAGAATATTTCAAATAACCCTCGTATATATATATATATATATATATATATATATATATATATCATCATCATCATGTCGCGCCGCCTGCGCGGATATCCCTGACCGTCTCTCGCCATTTCTCCCTATCATTCATCGCCTCCGGCAGGTCTTCAGGATTACAACCCGTGTCCTCACATAGCTGCTGTATGTAAGTTCGTGCTGGTCGTCCCACTCTTGCACATCCATGAGTGGGGGTCCACAGGAGTACATCGCTTATGAGCTCGTCCTTGCTTCTCCAGCAGTGTTCTGCGTGTCTGGTTCGTCGAACATGTATAGTTTTTGTGATGGGGGCAAGTGTCCGTATAGTTGGAGTCTCGTGGGGTGTTGCCGCCAGGACTTGTTTAATACTGCTCTCAACATTCTTGTGTAATTTCCGTCCAGCCTCCTCTCCAGCCGCTTCGTAAGCGTCCATGTGGTGCATCCATATAGCAGTATCGACACAACCGCTGCCTGGAAGAAACTGCGTTTCATTTTATCTGTTAGGTCCGACTTCCATATGATCGAGAGCCTATCGATAGCTGTCCATGCCTTCGTCAGTCGTGTGTCGATGTCCTTCTCGGTTGATGAGACGCTGCTTCCTAGGTAGGTGAATTTGTCGACTAGTTTCAGAGAGGCTCCGTCTAGTGTGGCAATGTTGCCTGTTTGGTTGTAACACATATATTCGGTTTTGTTTGCATTGACATGTAGGCCAATGCCAGCTGCAGCTCGTTCCAGACTATGTAGTAGTGTCTCTGCTTGATTAGGCGTATTCGCTAGTAACGCCAAGTCATCAGCGTAGTCGGCGTCCGTGATTGTTTTTGCGGGGTACCTTTTGCTTCTTCTCTTAGTCAGCTCAAAGCCATTTTCTCTGATTTTGTCGATCGAAGTCCTAAGCACATAGTCTAGACAGATGATAAAGAGGTACGGGGCTAGTGTGTCTCCTTGTAGTACTCCTGCAACAATGTCGAAGTATTCCGTGTCTCCATCTGGTGAACGTACTTTTACTTTGGTGTTTCTGTAGAGAATCATTATCGCTGCTACGGTTTCTTTTGGTAGGCCGTAAGCTAGTAGGATTTGCTCCATCTTCCCTCTGTGTATGGAATCGAAGGCCTTGGTAAAGTCGACAAATAGTAATGTCGCCTGTAAGTTTTTTGCCTGAACGCCTTCCAGGATTCTACGGATGGTCAGTATTTGTGAGGTTGTGGATCTATTTCTCCGGAAGCCATTTTGGTTTTTCCTAAGGATGTTTTCCATTTTGGGTTCTATGCGGTTTCGTAGTAGGGCATTGTAGATTTTGGCTGCTATGGATGTAAGTGTTATCCCTCGGTAGTTCTTGGCTAGTCCGAGGTCGCCTTTTTTAGGGAATGGAAGGATGCATCCCTTCGTCCATCTTTCTATCCTATTTTGACTATAGACTGCGTTGCATTGCCGGAGCAGTAAATATATATATATATATATATATATATATATATATATATATATATATATATATATATATATATATATGTTTATCTATTTATTTATTTCAAAAGACATGTGTTGAAAAGTTTTCTACCCAACCAACCAGGATACTTCACTTGTACAATCCAAAAACATTTCGATGAAAAAGTAACGAGAATAAACTCATAATTTTTTTACATTGCCACAGATTCGTCAAGAAGTCCAGACAATAAAGTTCAGTTTATCTTCCAGGTTATAGTTATCAGCCTTTCAAATTGGACAAATGGTTTGGATGTCAAGACTTCATCCTTCTATTGTATGTATTATTTATTTGTTATATAAATTCCTGCCCATGAACACGCATTCATTTTAACCCAAACATTTTTAGAAAAATAATGAATAAACCACCAGTCTCGTTACTTCCGGAAATCACTTTCTGAGGAAAGGTTAAGTTTTGCAATTGACATCGACCAAGAGTGATGGAATGGTTGATCGATATATATATATATATATATATATATATATATATATATATATATATATATGTGTGTGTGTGTGTGTGTGTGTGTGTGTGTGTGTATATATATATATATATATATATATACTGATGCAAAATATTATTTATTGCTATTGTTAATTATGATCAGTGATAACAACTTTTGAAAAGCATCTAAAAACTGCTATATGCTTTTACAACAGAGCTGTTTTAAAACTGCAGTTGTGTGTATATATATATATATATATCCTGAGAGAGAAAGAGATTATATATATATATATATATATATATATGTGTGTGTGTGTGTGTGTGTGTGTGTGTGTGTGTGTGTGTGTGTGTGTGCTGAATTTGATTTTGTACATCTCTGTTGTCTTCATTGTCGTTCTAATTGCATGAAACGTGTCTGTCCCATTTTGCTATGTGTTTTTCCTTATATATAGATAAACAATTAGAAAGTATTTTAATCATAGGAATTGAACAAAAAGAATTCTATCAGCAGAACTCCCTTTTATTTCATCGTTACTAAATATTCTCCGTCTCCTATTCTGAATAAAGAAATCGAATTCATTTACATGCATTCGATTTCTTGTTGCATTAATAATCATTGCTGCAAAGTTTCCAGTGAGTCTGTTTTTCAAACTTTTCTTTTAAGGAATGTATATAGATATATTTAATTTTCATTCGTGGTGTAGAATTGTTTTTGCCGTACTTATCTCTATTTAATTTTCGTTTATTTATAAAATAACCAACCAATATATCATTATGCTTTCAGGCACGATTACCAAGAGATTTTTTCAGAAAAAATGTTTCTGTTTTTAGAAACTAGACGATCTTTAGAATTGTTTGTCTTTTATTCTGTGGGGATTCTACATATTCTATATTTAAATTACATTTCAAGTTATCAAACATGTATTAAGAATAATAGTAACAAATTATATATGTTTCATATTGTGATAAAAGTGTGTTCTCCGCGTTCGAGTCCCACCCGGAGTTAATCTTTTATTATTGCCTCAATCAGTTCCCTGTTCAAATGACAACCCATATGAGTTACGATGCAAAAATCACTAAAAATCGAAAGGCAACCCCCCCCGGAAAATTAGACTATAACATGGACATTTTTTATAATGTTTGAAACAGCAGGGATGTAGCTTGATTGGCTGTAGAGCCCGGATAAAAAGAAAGTCTCCTTTTTTTAAGGTTTTCCACTTTGAGAATGCTATAGCATTTAAGTTATCCGTTGAGGTACAAAAGTATCCCCGATACCAAAAATTAACTTTGTACACTTTAAATAAACAGCCAAACCTCTGATTTGACTCCCTTACGAGGAAAGGAGTTGATTTTTACAAAACTTTGTCATCGCTGATTTCCTGAGTTGAAATTAAAAAGAAAGAAAAGAAAAGAAAAATCATTTATCGGGTATGAAAATAAAAAACTAATAATATTTTTCTTTCTTTTCTTTCCGCTGAGTTTTACCGTAGTTAAATTGTTCTTATCCGTCAATGAAATCCAATCCTTACACAAGTGACCAGACAAATAAAACTATGTGAAATGCTGTATTCACTTGTGTATAGGTCGAATTTTGAAGACTTACTTTAGAGGCAAAAAATGACATCGATCTACATGGGAGTAATAATTTTGTAAGTTGAAATTCAAACATGACCAAAAAACTTAGAAAAAAACCTTTGGCTTCAAAAGTTAATTCCATAAATCGATGTTATTGTGACCAACCTATACACGTGATTGACTGATACATAACTATACTTGCTGTAGAATACACTGACTGCACCTCTGCAGAGGGGTAAGACCCCCTCTAACGAGTGTCCTACCCCTTCATTGCCATTGCTCCCAAGTCCACTCTGGCCCGGAGTGGTAGCACCTGATAGGGTCCTATCTATGGGTTAAATAGAATTAACAGCATAATTATGCTAAAATGAATTGTTTGAGTAAAACTGAATAGCTTGAAATAGAAATGATTTTTACAATTAAACCGTACTTACATTTAAACTGCGTGCTTATGCTTAACTGAATTATTTGAAATAGTACTGTTTTTCGACATTAAAACTGTATTTACTCTTAACCGAATTGTTACATACAACTGCTTGAATAGTTAGAAATGGAAATATTTTTGACCATTAAACTGTGTACTTATGCTAAACTGAATTGTTTTAAATAGAACAGATTATTTACATAAAAATGGATTTGGCGTTAAATAACCTACAAAGGTTGATATGCCATGAAACCAAACCAAACCAAACCAAACCAAACATAACTATACAATAATAATGTTGCGAAATTTTGCAAAGCACAATTAGTATCAATTAATACATGTCTATGACTTAAAAATTGTGATTAGGCCATTAAGGGAATGAGAAGAGTGTTCTCATTCAGTTTTACTTCCTTTCTTTCCCCTCCATTACTGATAACTTTTTAATCATTGCAATTTCTACCCCTATGATAACTACGCCGGTGACTGTTGTTACAATAAACACGTCGCAAAATTAATAATATTAAATTATACTTACAC